>JAXQQM020090917.1:0-36753 GCA_034641835.2 Pinus albicaulis
ACATGCCCCTCTCCTTAAAAAAAGTGTTGTTCTCAATGATCATTATTTCTTGATGCTTCTGTATAAAATTCTCATCCTCCCATGTGGAAACTTATACAGAAAAGTTCTTCCACTTGCTAAGATACTCTGAAATTGATAGTACTTTTCGAGTTCTTGTTTCTGTGATTGCTTCAGAACCTCTTTCAATGTGATGTTGATATTCTTGTTTTTTCATTAGAATCTGCACCAAATTTAGGTTTATTGAGTTGGATAACTTGTTGTTGATGCTCGATGTGATCTTACACTAATTTATCATCCATATTAGCTATTATTTTATCCTTCAAACAACCCAACTTAGCCTCCATTTCTGCTTTTAAACCATCTATGTCATCTTCGGTTGCTCTTCGTAAGATCAAAATTTGTTGCACTTGGTACTGTAATTTTGATATCTCATACTGCAATTCTTCCTCTTCATGTGTCATAGTATATCTTTTTGAGGGCTTAATGGGTATGGAATTATTTTTTGGAGGCATTATGGAACCCAATACTGATAAAAGTTCTAAAATATGCCCTTGAAATCACTTCAAACTGCTTTTTCAAACAAACATTATGCAACTTTTAAAACCAAATACACACCTTTTTCTTTCTTTTGAGAAGCTTGATATTGAAACTGAATTATCTATATGATTTCAGATCCTCAATAACTGAAATTTGGCCCTGAGGTGGCCCTCTAAATTCTGTTTCGAATGCCACAGGTTTGACCTGATTTTGATTCTTCAAGACAAAGCTATGTCCAATATCCCAAAATGACCTAATTATGGACTAGTTCAGTAGAGTGAACTTGTACAACTTGCCACGTATCATTGTTTCCTTATTTAGCTCTGAAAGTTATAGACAAGAAGCTACAGTCCGTGTAATTCCAGTCACTCTTTATTTAATTCCAATCTGATGCTTAGAGAGATACTTATGAAGATTTTCCCACAATCACCTCTTTGAGATGAAATTAGGGAGCCTGAAAAAGACCTAAATTCCACATATCATATCTCCGAAAATATTGCAAAATAAGATCTGAAATTTTGTAAAGATCTGCCTCTGGATTTCGGCTTCGCTCTCTAAAAATTTCAGATTCTGAAACTTCGTAGAAAAATATTATAGCGAAAATTCCACAATGACTTGTTTGGATTAAATTCAGGAGCCTGAAAAAATCCCTAACTTCCACATATCATATCTCCAAAAATATTGTGAACCAAGCTCTGAAATTTTGCAACAATGTTCCTCAGGATTTCAGCTTCGCACTCTAAAAATTTTAGATTCTGAAACTTCGTAGAAAAACAATTATATCAAAAATTCCATGATGACTTGTTTGGAGTAGCGAAACCCTAGAATCCAAAGATTTGATACCAAATGTTGTGAAACCAACTCCAAAAATAGAAGAAAAAATATATCAATCCCTTAGAAATAAGCCACTTCGAGGGGGCAACCTCCAATAAATTACATGAATTAACAATTCTTGGATGATACAAATGAAGAAACCTCCTTTCTATATATAGGAGTCCATGGGGCCACAATGTAATCCTAGTGGGGCCACAATGTAAACCTAGCCGACCTAACAATAATAATGTAAGGACACAATAATAAAAATATGGGGGTTACAGGGGTACAACAATAAAAATAAGGGGGGCTACACTAACATAATAAGGGACTACACTATTAATATAGGGACTTAACATCAAGAGTAGACTATGTATATGAATGGACAAACCTTCCCAACCTTCACTGCGCAATCTAGTCTCCCTCTTTTGTGCATCAACCCTCTGAAATATATAGGGGTGTCTTCTCCTCATCAAATGATGCTGGTCATCCTCCCTACCTCCTCCTTCCATCTGCATGGTTTCAAAATCTGTCAACAATGGCACATTTTGATCATGGGTTGTGCCTTGATCTTCACATATGAGATCTTGGGGAATTCTTTGCAATGATACAAGAACCCCTCTAGTTGGAATATGTGCTCCCTCTACCTCTGCATGAGGTGCTAGATGTAATCTAGACATGATAGTGTTGTTTCCCCCAACTGTTTCTTCCTCTCCAATATGAATGGGCAACCTCCCAAGAATTGGATCCTCTTTTGAAAAAGGGATCTCCATGCCCTCTTATTCAAGAATATGAGATAGAGGTCTTGCTTGTAACAAGGTATGATGCAAGATGTCAGCCTCTTGAATGGTTTTCTACAGTGGAATTGAGCTCATAATTTCCTCCAACATATGCAAGGTTTTTTTTTTGTTTATATTTATTTAGCTCCACCACATGTGTTTCAGAATGTTTCTTATCAAATATTTCCACTAATTCCTTAGTGAACCTTACATAAGAAGAATTATTTTCATTTTTCAAAGAAAAATACTCAAATATCCACCATGCATAGGCCTTACCTCAAAAATGCAGCACTGCAACTTTGATGGCTTCATCTTCAAGAATTCGGTGTTGCTGCAAATAGGTGTCTAGCTCCTCCACCCAAGCTCTAGCTGAACATGTAGGTGAACCATCAAAAGTAGATAGGAGAAATATACTCATATTATGTTGCTTGCTTCTCTCCACCTTGATCTTGAAAAATTCAGGAAAAGTGATATGATCTCTAAACTTCTGAGTTTGAGACTCATACTCTTGCAAAAAATCACTAAGAGTTTCTCTCTTAGGCATTTCTTCTTCGTCTATCTCCCTCATATGACTGCATTATGCATCATGATGTGTGGCTGCATTCTCACACTCATCATATGAAAAATCTAGAGTTTGATTCAGATTCAAACTCTCTTGGAGATTCTACACACATCTCCCTTTTCATCTCCTTGAGATCTCTCTTAATACTCTGCATAGTTTGAGAAAGAAGCTTTAAGAGATTCTCTTCCTTATTTCCCCCAAATAATGGAGTCTTATTCTTGTCTTTTCTATACATATTTTCTTCTTCTTGTCTTATTGATAGCATATTGGCTGAGATTCCACAATCTGAGACAATATTATGCATTGATACCACTGTAATATCCCAAATTGCGAAAAGCAGCAATATAGACCATACAAACGTTAATTTTAGAAATTATTCTATAACTATGAGAAATATAACTTGGATCCCTTCGCTTATGTATTATGTCCCTCACATCCAGAATGGGATCAGAAACAAATCCATTTTTATGTGTTAATGTAATATCCCAAATTGGGAAAAACAGTAATATAGACCATCAAAACGTTATTTTCAGAAAATTATGCTATAACTTTGAGAAATATAACTTGGATCCCTTATCTTATGTATTATGGCCCTCACATCTAGAAGGGGATCAGAAACAAATCCCTTTTAATGTGTTAAACAGATCTCCCGACCTCAAAATAGTTTAAAAACACCCAAACCCCGTGACTTTTACCAGAATTCCTGAAGCAAGTGACAGCATGACTAAATAAGGTTTTATGCAAAAATATGATATAAACAACATATATATAGTTTTATTAATCAAATTTCTGAGAAAAATAGAGATCAGGCCTCCTTAATACATTATTTAGATAAATCGAAAAGGGTTTCTTGAAAGCATGAGTACAAAAGAGTGGATCTACAGATATGGATCTAAAATAACACATTATTACTGCAACTCTACATACATGAAGTTGAATATTACAATAAATAGAGGAGAATCCCTCTGACTAGTTTTTCGGGAGAAGGATGGACCCTTTCCCTAAGAAACTAGCTGAAAATTAAGGGCTTTAACCCTCCTTCTGCAACACTGTGAGTAATAATGCAGTTCCTGCAAGGGAATATGTTGTAGGTGATGGAAGTATTTTGGCCCGGTTCCAAGATATGAAAATCTGCTCCAAGATCTCCCTTACTGGTCTCTCAAAGAGAGGAATGCTTCCTCCCCTTAAAAACAAGCTCCGGAAATGGGTTTCTCAACCCTCCACTGCAACACCCTGCAACACAACACTATCTCCTGCATAAATAATGTTGTAGCTAAAGACTGATTTTTGGCCTTAAGCCTGAGTGTGGAAAACAAAAGTACAATTATCCCGCAAAAATCCTCTCAAGAAAGGAGATGGGATTCCCACTCGGGAATGCCCAGTGCTAAGCAACACAGCAATCTCAACTAAACAGTTGAAGAAAGCACAATAGTCATGTAGACCAAAATTCAAATAATCAATAACATGTCTTGCTATGTCTGCCTTGCCCTCCTTTTATACAAATGGAAGCTCTCTCACCATGGGTACCACTCATTATGGTTTCCTCCACTAAGGAATCTTCCTCCCACTATCTCTGTGTTGTCTCTAAAGATGATCTCCACCTCCTATCCCAGCATTGTTGACTTGGTCAAACTTGACATTTTCCACATGCAAATGCCTCTTTTCACACATGAGGGTGTGAAATACAGCTCCTATGATGATCCCTTTTCACATTATGAGGGATTTTATTCATGTTTTTAATATGCATGGGCCTCCTTACCCATTTATTCGACTCCTAGGTGATAAAAACAAAATTCAATATTCCAATTAGCCACATGCTAATTTTGGAATATTACAGTCCTCCTCTCCTAAATGTTGCTTGTCCTCAAGCAATTGCAAGGATAGAATTGAGAAGTCTCCTCTCCTCCTCCTGTAGCATCCACATATGATATACTCCTCCAAGGAATAGGATGATGTCCATCAATAAATCTCCATATTGCCTCTCCCAAGCATGCAAGCTAGCTAAATAGCTATCATCATGAACAAGTAGAGTACCCAAGGAGGAAATAAGGTGCTACATAGATGTCCCTTTTAGGAAAGGGGTCTGAAATGTATTGGGAATCATCATTCCCATGTGGATCCTCCATCCCCAAGCTATCATCCATACAAAATGAGCCACCCTTCTAATTGGTAACTCATGCTAATCCTCCTCCACCTTGGGCTCCTGCAATGTAGGTGGGCTAAAAATATGATCATGGTAGACAAAATAGCCTACCCCACACTATCCTCCTCTCCACTTAGGATAGGTGTAGAGTATCTGTTGCTCTTGGGCTGTAAAAATGTTGCCTCCAAGTGGCAAGAAGAAAATTGGATCTCCAAAAATCCTCCCTCCAACGTTGTGAATCATGCTGGCCCAAACCATCCCATATATGATGAATAGGAAATCATCATTATATGGCATCCAAGTGAGTGGAATAATGAAGGTTTCATGTAGAACTGAAAGGTACCAACAGTTTCCCAAGTGGTCACAGTGCAGTTTTCCTAACTGTTGTTGCACAACATGACAAGGAAACTCATAGAAAAGTTTCTCCCAATGATTTATGAGAGTCATAGCCCAAGTGCTCCGATAAATATCATGGCCCACCTCATGAAGAAACAAGTGTTTTACTATAGTGACCATATCATCTCCCATGCTCCCATTAGAACATTTAGAAAAAAGTGTGGGAATCCTCTTACCCAAATGACACATCCAACCAATGTGTCTCTCCCCCAATCATGCTCCCAATAAAAATAATAACAACAGCAGCATAGGGAACCATAATGAGAATCACACTTTCTGACATATGTATCAAGGGAGAAGGACAATGGTCCCTCAAATGCAACCAACGCAGTTTGACTCTCAAATTCAATGGAGAACGACATGATGTGTGGTTTTCCAACCACTTTCTTGCTACCCCACTCTCCTCAGAAATTTGGAGAATGTGTATGGTGTATGGCGCAAAGTGAGCATGCGTTGCATAAGATATGATCTCCCCAATACCTCCTATGGAGTGGCCATCACCAAAACTGCTTATGGCCTCAATTAGAGCATGAAGTCTAGAAGAAAGAATGCTCCTCCTTGGAGCAATTTCCTGCAAATATATGGTTAAGGAATTCACATATTCATTATACAAATCAGCATGCAACCAAACAATATCCTTACCATATTCTTTGCTCATGCAAATGGATTGGCTCATAGGTAAATCTCCTCTTATCCTCAAAGAGGAAAGAGGTGGTTGTGCTAACTCTTCCAAAGAGTTATGTATCTCCTCCATCTCCAAATGATCCATGCATCTTATCAAATGTTGATATATCTCCTCCTCAAAGCCTTCCCAAATGTACCCCTCCATGATGGTGTGGTATTCTCTCACATAATAAGTATGGCTGAAGAGAAAATCCTCATGAGCTTCTTGTAGCAACTTCTCCTTGAGCTTGGAGGCTCTAGATATTATAGTGGTATCAGAGCCTCTTTGGTTTTTATCACTAGGTAGGTGAATAAGTGGGTGGAGAGGCCCATAAGACTCCTTAGCAACAATAAAAACACTTCAAGTGTGAAAGGAGACCTTTTTCAACAGCTAAATAAAGCACCTCCAAGTCTGAACAAGGTTGGATCATGTTGATTCAGTCAACTTTGACCAATTCAATAGCGTTGTTATGGAGGAGTGGGGATTAATGAAGGAATAACGCAGTTTTGGAGGGAGATTAATCTCATGGAGGAAATTACCTAATTGAGTGGGGCCAAGGGAAAGGGAGCTCATAATATATTTAAGGAAGAGGATGGCAGACATATGAGCTCATGTTTTAGTTTATCATTTGATATTGTTCTGTTTAGACTTTTGCTTCCTCTTGCTATTTAGCAGGGTTGTTGTGTTGTTTAGCATAAGGGTGTTCCTGATAGGGAATCCCCGCCTCATCCTCAGGGAAGGAGAGATTATTTGAGCTGCATTTCCTCATTCTAGAATTTTTTCCAAGCTACCTCCTTCAGCTATAGCGCAGTTTCTGTTTAGAGTTGGGTTGTGTTGCAGGATGCAGCAAAGGAGGATCACATAGAGTTGTTTCTGGGCTTGTTTTTTAGGGGAGAGGTAGCCTATACATTGAAGGATCAGCAAGGAGGTATCCTGGGAATATTTTAACATCTTTGGCATCAAGCCAACCATATCCCATCCCTCACAGTTTGGTCACAATTCTGAACTGCGTTATTTTTGGAGGCAGTTGCTGGGAGGGTTCATTGAGCTCATCAGGAGGGTCTATTTCTGAGTAGAGGGATTAGCCTTCTATTTAGAAGTACTATTTGATGAGGAGATCATCATTTTAGATCTATCATAGCCTCATTATATTCAGATCCAGTTTGTGGTGACATCTCAACCCCAGGGTTATTTGTCACATTGTATATTTCTTGGCATTTCTAGAAATATTTTCCAGGTTGGCTAGAAATCTTGTATTAGAGCCCACATATTATTTTCTGGGAATTTCTTTTTTTTTCTATCAGCCATATTCCATTTATACATTTATTCAGCAGTAGCTACATTGATATAAACAGCATTTTCACTTCTCTCTGACATTCTATATAGTTGCAACAACTCATGTGTTGATTGTTTCGATCATTGGAGGATTGTTCCTATTGCTTGAGTGGCTTGTCCCTCATGATATTTTTGTATAATGTTTCTGATATATTAGTAAAAAAATGGCTGCATATTGATCCCTCTTATGCCATGTTCGTATTTGTTGTGTTTTACATTTTTATGAGCTATATTGCTACTATTTCCAATTTGGAATATTACAGTGGTATCATAGCATAATCTTGGCTCAGCCTATGCATTCAGCCAATATGTCACCATGAGGAGAAGCTCTTCACTGGAATAGGAGATGTAAAAAAAAAACAAAAATAAGACTCCATTATTTGGAGGAAGAGAGGGGGAGGAGCTCTCAAAGCTTCTCTTTCAAACTATGCAGAATATCAAGGGAGATCTCAAGAAGATGAGAAGAGAGAGAGAATCTCCAAAGGAGTTTGGATCTAAAGCCAACTCTAGATTTTCACATGATGTGTGTGAGCATGCAGCTACACACTATGAGTCACAACGCAGTCATATGCCCATATCTACTATGTGGGATATGAAAGAAGAATAAATTCCTAGGAGGGAAGCTCTTAGTGATTATCTGCAAGAATATGAGTCTCAAACTGAGAAGTTTAGAGATCATATCACTTTCCAATAGTTTTGCAAGATCAAGGTGGAGAGGAGCAAGCAGCATGACAAGGGTATATTTTTCCTATCTACTTTTGATGGGTCACCAACATGTTCAGCTAGAGCTTGGTTGGAGGAGTTACACACCTATTTGTAGCAGCACCAAGTTTCTGAAGATGAAGCCATTAAAATTTGCAGTGCTGCATTTTGGAGGTAAGGCCTATGCTTGGTGGATATTTGAGTCTTTTTCATTAATAAATGCAAATATTTCTTCTTATGAAAAGTTCACTAAGAGATTAGCAGAAAGGTTTGATGGAAAACATTATGAAACATCATTGGTGGAACTGAACAAACCAGGACAAACAAAACCTTTACATATGATGGAGGAACATATGAACTCAAATCCACTCTAGAAGACTGTTGAAGGGGCTGACATCTTGCATAATACTTTTCTAGAGGCAAGAACTCTATCCCATGATCTTGAACAAGAGGGCATGAAGATCCCTTTTCCAAGAGAGGATCCTCTCATTGAGAAGGTGACTCCCATTCATATTGGAGAGGAAGAGAAGGATGGGGGCAACAACACTGTCATATCTAGAGCACATCTAGCACCTCATGCAGAGGTATATGGAGCACTTGCTCCAACAAGAGGGATTCTTGTGTCTTTGCAAGGAATTCCCCAGGATCTCATATGTTGAGATCAAGCCACAATCAATGAACAACATGATTGTGAAGCATTCCAGATGGAAGGAGAAGGTAGGGAGGAAGGTTAACATCACATGATGAGGTGCACACACACCTATCTATTTCATAGGTTTAATGCAAAGAAGAGGCAGAATGATTTGTGTTTTAAGGGCAGGGACAAGGTTGTCCATCCATATGTACAGTCTACTCTTGTCATTGATGTCTCATTACATGGAGGCATTCCACCAGGGAGACCACCAGATCAGGAGATGATGAGGAATGCTTCACATTGGATAGCACCACTCTTAGATCCCAGAGGGGTGGATACTTTGGAGGGGTCTATTATAGCGCAGAGATTCTGGGGTAGACTCAAGGAGGAGGGTGGCATTCTCCCATTTTCAGCATCACCCACTCTCACTATATGTATTGTGCTAACATAAGTTGCTGCAGTGATGGAGGATGGCACCTTCATGGTGCAAGGGATCTGCTCCATGGGTTTAGAGAAACATAGGGTACTTCCTTTGAGGAAGGGATCCTTCCTAAATTAGAGTTTATGGAGGCCACTCATGCTTACATTGGCCAAGATCAGGAGATTATTTTTGGATGGGAGATTCTCATGGGAGGCCAACTTCCAAAGATCACCAATTCTATTTGAGCATGAGACACTGCATGATGGGCATGGCATCACTTTGGAGCATAAATTTGGCATGGGGGATGTCAAAGGAGTAGACAGCAGCATGTGGGGAGCTCCACACTTCATATCTTCAGCGCTGTCTCTTAGGAGGATTGATCCATATCGGAGGTCTCAACTCTTAGTAGAGTACTCCAAGGATCTTGGTGCTTGCATGATTCTTGATGACCCAGATGGAGATGATAGATATATGGTGGATGACGTGGCCATCTATTCTTATGGCAGAGTCTTCTTGACTAGAGTTTCTGAGCTCAAGAGGAAGCTACTACATGCAGCACATGTGGACTTTATTTCCATGCACTTTGATGCATTTCATTCTTTAATGGAGGAGTTCACTTGGGAGGGCATCCAACAGGATATATATCATCATATGGAAAAATGCATAGCCCGGATGGTGATGGAGAGGATGTCACAGCCGCTTCCCTACTCATTGAGAGTGAGGGATAATTTCCAGTTGAGCCATTTCAGCTCAAGGACAAAAGTACATGGTGGAGAAGGTACAATTTTGCATTATGATTTGTACTTATTTACTTTTTATGAGCAGCATGTTGTATTGAGGAGGTTCATTCCTTCTTATACATTATATTATGATGTACTTGAGGCCAAATGTAGCATTGGGATTGGCTATCCTTTTGGTGGTTTGTGGGGGAAGCCACATGATTCTTGGTGTGCACCATTGGCACCACATTTTACTTTCATGATCCTATCTTGTAGGATGATTGTGGCAGCAAACAAGTGGCTGGAAAGGCACTTGTTGTTCTTTCATTTGAGGCAGGCAAGGGATGCACTACGCTAGTTCCATGTGTGGAACTATGATCCACTTTCCTATTGTCATATGGCAACTTTTTTTCATTGGTTTTTGTTTCCATACGTTGCTGATGTTTATATGTTCATGGGAAGCTTTGTTTGGAGAGTGGAACAAGAGTTGTAGGTGCCCATTGGGGGTATGATTCTCCCTACTTTATATGTTTCATTTTTTAGGAGAAACAATGGGAAAACCATGATTTCCATACTACATCTCTTTTCTTCATGTGGGAGGAGCCATTGGGAGAGCTTGAGTTTTTGGAGGAGGCACTTCATGGATGAATTGTTTGGTGGGCTAACTTGGGCCATTCTTGGAGGCCATGTCATTTACGCCCAAGATCAGTAGCAGCACCATACATACCATAAATGGAGAGAGAAACAACTTGGGTGGAGTAATCTAATCTCTCCATACAACCCGAATACATTGCATGAACCGGGGTTTGAGGATCCTTTGATGAGCTACCTAGAATGGCTCATTTCATTTGGATGATAGCATGGGTTTGGGAGTTTCTCATTGGGAATTAGATCCCCTATGCTTTTCATCACTCCTACCTTGAGAAGGCCATGGGATAGCAAGAAGGTTTCCACTTACACCTTCCACCTTTTCATGATGTAAGCCATTTGGTTTTGCATACTTGGGAAGAAGCATTGGAGGGAATATTTATTGCAGATTATGTTGAGCAATGGTGGGGACTATTGATGAGGAGGCCACAAGAGGAGGAGGGGAGGAATTTTTCTCTCCTTATAAATTTTGTTGAGGACAAGCAACATTTTGGAGGGGAGGATTGTAATATTCCAAAAATTTAGCCTTCAGCTAAATGGAATATTATAGTTTGTTTTATCACTAGGTAGGTGAATATGTGGGTGGAGAGGGCCATAAGACTCCTTAGCATCAATAAAACACTTTAAGTGTGAAAGGAGACCTTCTTCAGCAACTAAATAAAGCATCTCCAAGTTTGAACAGGGTTGGATCATGCAGATTCAGTCAATTTTGACCAACTCAACAACGTTGTTATGGAGGAGTGGGGATTAATGAAGGAATAACACAGTTTTGGAGGGAGATTAATATCATGGATTAAATGACCTAATTGAGTGGGGCAAAGGGAAATGGAGCTCATAATTTATTTAAGGAAGAGGATGGTAGCCATATGAGCTCATGTTTTAGTTTATCATTTGATATTGGTCTGTTTAGACTTTCGCTTCCTCTTGTTGTTTAGCAGGGTTGTTGTGTTGTTTAGCACAAGGGTGTTCCTGATCGGGAATCCCCACCTCATCCTCAGGGAAGGAGAGGTTATTTGAGCTAAATTTATTCATTGCAACATTTTTTCCAAACTACCTCCTTCAGCTATAGCGCATTTTCTGTTTAGAGCTAGGTTGTGTTGCAGGGTGCAGCAAAGGAGGATCACATAGAGTTGTTTCTGGGCTTTTTTTTCAATGGAGAGGTAGCCTATCCATTGGAGGATCAAAAAGGAGGGCTCCTGGGAATATTTTCACATATTTTCCATTAGGCCAACCATATCCCATCCCTCAGAGCGTAGTCACAATTCTGAATTGCGTTATTTTTGGAGGCAGTTGCTGGGAGGGTTCATTGAGCTCATCAGGAGGGTCTATTTCTGAGTAGAGGGGTCAGCCTTCTATTTAGAAGTACTATTGGAGGATGAAATCATCATTTTAGATCTGTCATAGCCTCATTTTATTCATATCTAGTTTGTAGTGACATCTCAACCCCAGGGTTATTTGTCACATTGTATATTTCTTGGCATTTCTAGCAATCTTTTCCGGGTTGGCTAGAAATCTTGTATTAGAGCCCACATCTTCTTTGCTGGGAATTTCTTTTTTTTTCTATCAGCCATATTCCATTTATATATGTATTCAGCAGTAGCTACACTGATATATAAAGTGTTTTCACTGCTCTTCAGCATTCTATACAGTTGCAGCAACTCATGTGCTGATTGTTTGGATCATTGGAGGATTGTTCCTATTCCTTGAGTGGCTTGTCCCTCATGATATTTTTGTATAATGTTGCTGATATCTTAATAAAATAACGGCTTCATATTGATCCCTCTTATGCCATGTTCATATTTGCTGTGTTTTACATTTTTATGAGATATATTGTTGCTATTTCCAATTTGGAATATTACATATAATTTCCTGGATAAATAGAAAGAAGTTTTATACAATGTAATCTTTTTTAAATTTGAAGAAACGGGATTTCCAAATACAAAGTTTATTAATTAATAACATATTTTAGACTTCTTAGCTAAGTTATGATTATATATAGGTAGGTAATTTTGTGTATGATGATGTTGTGTCGTCTATTTGGTTTCTCTCAAGTAAGAATGGTTAATAAGGAATGTGTTCTTGAGAAGGTGCATAGATATTATTCTACTATCACATGGATCTCCATGGCTGTGAGGGAAACAAAAACGTATGTTTTTCTTGTTAGCAACATACAGACTATTTAAATTTGTATAATTTACAATAAATAAAGGTTTCAAGATATAATTTTTAAAAGTTTAATTATTTAAAGGGTTCTAGCTCAATGGAAGAGCACCTACTTTACAAGCAGGAGGTTGGTGGTTAGATTCCATCGTGCCCTGATATTCATAGGGAATGGCAATGATTAGTTTTTGGTGATGGATGCTCTTTTGACCATCACCAATGAGCTTCTGGTGACATTTTTTGACCATCACCAAAATATAAATGGTGGCGGTCAATGAATGCCACTATATATACACATCAATAGTGATGACCATGAAATTTATGTCACCATAAATCATTTTTGTTGATATGAAATGGTGAGGGTCACTTTTTTTCATTATAGTCATTATTCATGATAGACCTTGATGTCACCAATGATCTTATCATGAAAATTTTTTAGCCTCACCAAATATGAAATGGTGGCAATCAACGAACGTTACCATATATATGCACCAATAATGATGGCCATGAAAGGTCCATCACAAAAAATCATTGTTGTTAATATGAAATGGTGACAGTCACTATCCCTAATTATAATCAATATTCGTGACAAACCAAGTTGAATGTCACCACAACACATACTTTTGGCAATGCCGTCTTTGGTGATGTTTAGTTTTTTTGTGACAGGCTATTGTATGTCATTGCTCATATGAAATGGTTGATAGCTCACTTTGATCATTATAATCTGCTATTGTTACTGACCTTGAATGTCACCATAACATCTATACTTTCGTGACACCACCTTGGGACATTCATTTTTGGTGACAAAGGCTCTTTTGACACTCACCAATGAGCTTATGGTCACATTTTTTTCCCCCCCCCTCACAAATATCCTTTTTTATTGTAGTGAAATCACCGCAAGACAACACATAGTTGAAAGTCACCGACTTTATTGACCTAGAAGAAATAGATGTTGGTGATGCTAAGATGAGAATCATAGTTCAAAGCTTTTATGGAGATGTTAAAACATGGTTTAGATCATTGAATGCAAACTCTATAGCCACTTCAAATCAACTAATAGATGCCTTCATAGCTCGATGGGAGGTGAATAAGAACCCATTACAAATCCTTTTTGAATATGATAATTTGAAAAGGGAACCAAATGAAATGGTTCAGGATTACACTGCTCGTTTCAACCGAGTATACAATTCCATTCCAAATGAGATCAAACCTCCTCCAGGTTTGTCTCTCTTGCATTATCCGGATGGTTTTGATCCAGACATGGCCTATCAGTTGCGAGAGAGGAATCCTGCTACATTAGAAGACATGCAGAAGAATGCAATCAATGTGGAAGCTAACTTGTCCATTAAGAATTCAAAGATGAAGGGTGAGAGGAGAGTAACCATCAAAGAAGAAGAATCCACATCCTCTGATGTAAAACTGGAAAAATTGATAATAACAGTAGAAAGGATGGTTGACAAGATGTCCATAATAGAAAGACATCCGGAACCACAAGTTATAAATCCTAACTTTAAAGGACAACAACAATAGCCTCAATTGAGAATCAAACAAAGAGAACAAAGGGCACCTGAGCAACCAACACAGCAACAGTAGATTCAGACACCCTTGCAGCAAAATTATGCTCAAGGATTTGAGGAAGAAGAAGAAAATCATATTTTTCAAGAAAAAAACATTTTTACAGCTGATGGCCAACCCATATTTTTGTCAAGAAATGAAGAGTATGTTGAGAAGATAGATGTGCCCAAGGATGAAGTCTGAATATTAGCTACCGATCATGATTTGGAGGTTGAATCTAATGATTATCAGCAAGGCTACTTGAATGCACTCAACTCACAGCAGGGGAAATACTCATTAAGGGGTAGATATGTCCCAATAAATCCTATTCAGAAGCGGGCATCCCAACAAAAGGATACTCAACCGAAGCAGAATCCTCAAAGTAATCAGAATAAAGTAAAAGAACCTGTAGCTAAAAATCAGAGCAAGGTTAGTCAGCCATCTACAAGCACATCGGGCAAAGAAAAGGATAGTCAAAGGAAATAAGCTGCACCAAAGGATCATGCCGACAAAAGAGACATCATCATTAAAGAGGTAGACAAATCCATTCCTTTTAGCTTAGAAACCGAATTTCCAAATTGAAAGTGTATATACCTTTAACTAAACTTGTCAAGAACAATCAATATAAGTCTCATGTAGCCAAAATGTTAAACTTAGATCCTTTATCTGATATAATAAATGTCGAAGATGACCAACCTAAGCTTATATTTGGTCCAGTAATAGACAGTCAGTTAGAGGATAGTGAAGTTCCCCCATTCCATTTGAGTTTGAGAATTCACCAAAATATCCTTCAAAATGCTATGCTCAAGCTTCCCACAATTTGACGCCGAAAGTTATTATGGAGTGTTGAGATTCAACAAGATGATGAAGCTTAGTGAAAATCAATCACCTTCACTAAGTGGGCCCGCAGGCTATTTTTAGGTGCAAGTCTATTTTTAGACTATGTCTATTTTTAGACATGGTGATCATATTTCAGAAGTTGCAGGATGCTATTTGTGGATGGTTGGTCAAGTTGGAAAAATAGATGAAATTCTATTTTTAGAATATTGGGTGAAGTCTATTTATAGATCGCCGATCTAAAAATAGAAGTGTCGATTATTATTAGCTCTTAATAATAATCGATTCTAAATATAGAATAATTCTCTCGGGAGCACTCTTATTTCGCACATATTTGCAAACAAGTACAAAGGAAATTACACAATTCCTAGGGTTTAATGGTGGTTCATGCATGGAGGACTCAGTTAGAACTGAAGTGGAAAAGTTATGACAGAGTTGGAAGATTAGTTCATGGAGTTGTTATTCAGTTTAACTCAGTTATTGGAGTTAAACTCAGTTGAGCTAGTTGTATCTAGTCTAACTGAACGATACACTAGTGAGAGTGGAGTGAATTAATTCACAAATAATAACTCATTAATCAACTGAACAAATACAATAGTTAACTACAGTGTGTTTTTTACCCTAGAGACAGCCTTGAGTTGTGAAAGACCAGTGCCTAGGACATATTATATAGCAAGGAGCATGTGATATAACAGGGGGAGTTATCAACAAAAGGATCTCATGCTATCTCCTGTAAACAGGGAGGTTAACTTGAATGGGACCAAAACCTTCAGAAAAGGAATGCAGGGAAAGCAATACTGCAGAGGTAAGGTGTGGAATTCTAATACAAATGCATCAGAAAATTCAGAGGCCGCTTACTGTAAAGAGGGCCGGTTCGAAAATACCTCACAGAAATAAATAATCAGAAGGTGATCACTACGTATGAAATATTGTGATAATACTAACTGTCATTGAGATGATATCTAGATACACAATATCACCATGTAATGGGCTTACCAATTTAAGAATTCATACATGACAATAGCGTTTTAAAAATAACCTCCCAAAGAAGCTAATATAGTATAAATATGGTTGAAGTGAAAAGTGAAACAGTATATCATGCCTGAGCCATATTTAAAGCGCTTGACTAGTTCAAGCATGGGTATCAACTAGGATAAATCCATACCAAAAACCAGTGAGCCACTCGCATTCCAGAACATGATACAAGAAAGGCGGATGTAACGAAATGAACAATTAAACTAACACATAAAGGGAGAAGTTACAAACTGTGAGACACCAAAGACCAGAATCCTCATTAAAGATGGAACTCCTCCTCACTGAAACCCAACGGGCTCTGTGCATTCATATAAAAGTTCGACAAAAATGCATACAAAATTCTCTTACTGCCTAATTTTCTGAAAATCTGGAACCCTTTACAATCTGTTCTTGGGGATTCTTATAGGATAAAAACCAGTAACATGAGTCAATGATGTGCATTAAATTGATTCATTTAGAGAGCATGGAGGAAGCGTCCATGCCCCTACTGCTCAATAATCTTGTGTTGTACTCTGTAGTCTGGTTCAGAGATCTCTGTCAGGTCGAGATTGACCTCGGATGTGTTCTTTGTAGTCCTTCTGGCTGTTTGGTACTCTATGGTAGCCTTCTGAAATAAATTCCCGAGATGGGAAGTCTAAAAAGTCTCCATGCTCCATAACTATTGGTTATCACAGGCGTAGAAACTTCTGTCAGTGTGTTCATCTATTTAAGGGCTCAAGGAGGCATGGAGGCTTTAATGGGAAGATGTACTTCCTAGAGAAAACATCCCGCAGATATTCAAACACAGACCTGGCTGTTGAGTGTGCTCTTTAGGTCTTCAAACTGCGTCTTTATCCTTTGAATACGGGATTAGGTTCTAAATATTCAATTAACAAGCCCAAATCTCTTGAATCTGTTTCTGCTACTTCACTTGGCCGTTGTTGTAATGGTCTCCCTGTGCTCTCAATCACAGTAGCTTTAATTATGGAAAACCAAGTGAATTTATCACTCATGTGAACCTTGCACAATATGATAAACTCATTAAGAAATCCAGGGAGTGGCAGAAGGAATGTTGTGAAGGCTTGTGGGAGCGGTGGCGGAACAGTGCAGAATAGTGGAAATTGTGAATGAATGGCGGAAAAATGATCTTTAGTGTTAAACACTAAGTTTTGGGCCTTTGAATCGTGATACAAAGGGGAATACGCAAAAACATATGAAATGAGTTTGATGGTGGGACCCGTCATGGGCGGAGGGCGATTAAACATGGGTCGATGGATCTGGGTTGAATGGACGGTCACGATTGGATTGAAAGATCGCAATCGGGGGAGGAAGCGGGGGACACAGTAGAGAATTTTCGATTGGCGATGGTGCGATGGAGCGCCAACCGTCCGATCTGGGTCAGATCGACAGCGGAGATTAAATCTGTGGGGAGATGAGATGGAGGTATAGAAGCAGGGTGGGAGAAATGAGGGCTGTCGGATCTAAGGGAACAAATGGCGGGGATGGAATCGGGGATTGGCAATCGTCGTAACACAAAAATGCGCCTTACGAAATCTCCGATTGGCGATGGGAGTTGCGATGCAATTAGCACTGGGTTGTCAGATCTGAGAACAGATCGATGGTTGATATGTGATCAGAGGGGGGGGGAAGGGGAGAAGCGATGGGTGCGGTGTAGAACTAGCACAGACCATTGGATCTGTATAGATCGACGGCGGGTATTGCACTTGCACTCCATAGAACGTTACACTATCGCATCGGAGATATTTGAGTTAACAAAGAAATGTGCTTCCGTCCGTCTCTCCGATTTCCTTGCGGGCTAGCACCTGGTCTTGACGCCCGGGCATATGGGGAAGTGGTTAAGAGACTGGCCTAAAAGGGGCCTAGCCTGTCATAAGGTGGAAAATGGGTTTTTGGCCCGTTTTTAATGTATTTTAAGGCCAACAAGGGGTAACAGTAAGGGGGATGAAGGGATTTTTGGCCAAACAAAGGGTATTTGTGAGGTTAAAAGAGGAATTGAATGATCAATGATGGATTAATGAGGAATTAGGAGAGGGGAAAAATGTTGTTGAAACAGAGGATTAATGGGAATAAAATAAAGGAAATGGAGGCCTTTTGGGCATTTTTATTCATAGAAACAGAGAGGTTTTTTAACTGGAAATAGCAGTGGGATTCATCAAAGGACAAAGGGCATAAAGGGACTTCAAGGATGATGTGTTTTCAGCAGGAATTCATTCCTTGAAATCTCAGAGACAGTTTGACCCCCTGTTTTCTTGTCAAAATTTAATAGGGGGCTAACATGATCAACACAGTGCATGTCAGTTCCAGTGGAGACCTAGTGGAGAGATAGGTGAAAGGGCAAGATGGATTATCCGTTGTGATTATAGTGATGCATTGATTGCACCACACACACATTGGAGTTTCCAATGAGGATTGCGCAGTGCAAGCAAGGTAGATTTGAATTCATTCAGGGGTCTTCTTCAGCAGGGATTATGCAGTGGAGGCAGGCTATCAGGTGGCAAGAAATCAGTGCATGGATTTGCAGATTTCTTCTCATTAGTGTGTGACGATTGATTGTACTAAGTGCTTGATGTACTAAGCTTTCTATGATATTGTTACATGATCTCCATGACACATAATATATGATATTTGGGGTTTTCAGCTTTAGGCTTTCCCATTAAACAACTGTGTTATGTGTGATTGTTTTTATTGCTTCATGTGTTTGCAATTGAGTTTTTAAATTTCTGCAAAAGATTAACAGTGGAAGGATTTTATATTTAGTAAGAAGATAAATATTGTTAGATCAGGAGAATCAGGATATATACATGCATCTTGTATATAATTTCTACATGGTATCGGAGCAGTTTTAATTCTTGAAGATTACAATTTTGAAGAACTGTTGAGTTTGTGCTGGTGGACAATTCGAATTTGTTGCAGAAAATTTCTTGGTGTGACAGTTGAGTATAAATTGAAATGTCTTTCAATGGGTTGCGATTGGAGTATGCCCTTGATGGAAGCTCGAATTACATAGCTTGGAAGGATAGGATGGAGGCAGTGCTTGAAGATAATGGACTGAAGGAGTTCATCGATAGCGATGTTCCTAAGCTAGGATCTAGCAATTCTGCATTACTTGACGCATGGAAAAAGAAGGTAGAAAAGACAAGAAGAATTCTTTTGGAAGGTGTGAAGGACCATATTGTGTCTAGCCTTCACGGGAAAGCCACTCCATTTGCAATGTGGAAGGCTTTGACAGATTTTTTCCAAAGCAGCAGCAACCAGAGGAAGTTGCGCTAAAAGATAAGCTCACAAAAATAAAAATGGAGAAGGGCAACGGTATTCCAAAATATCTCACGAATTTTTTCCACTATAGGGATGAACTGGGAAGTGTGGGAATTACTGTTGATGATGAAGACTTGGTGAGCTTGGCTGTCCTTGGGAATCCTAAGAGTTGGCATAGCTACAAAGACTCTGTCAATAGATGGGAGAAACTGTCGGGATGGGAGTGAGTTTGGTTGAATCTTGTGCAGAAGAATGAAGATGAAGAGAATTGTGCTTTGGCTACCAAGGCAAGGAAAAGGAAGGGGAAGAAATTCCCTTCAAAATCTGATGCTTAAGGCAAGAATCAAGATTTTTCCAAGGTGAAGTGTTTTCACTATCACTAACATGAGCATTTTTCCACTAACTACCCATAGAAGAAGAAGACCAAGAAGGTTGCTGGAGTTGCAGCTGGAGAGGCCTTAGCCTCGCAATTTGAACTTGATTTCTCTCTGATCACATTCTTGGTTTCAAGCTTAATGGGATCAGTGTGTAATCTTGATAGTGGTGCGTCTTTCCATATGACGGGAGACAAGGAGTTGTTTAGTGACTTGGAGGAGAAGGACCTTCAAATTCATATAGAGATGGGCGACGATGGTCGATACAGTGCGACGGAAATTGGGATCATTACCTTTGAGAGGGATTCATGTAATCCATTTCTGTTGAAAGATGTTATGCATGTTCCAAGTTTGAAGAAGAACTTGGTCTCAGTTGCAATGTTGGAAGACAAAGGTTATGACGTTGTTTTTAGCGATGGAAAAGCTTTCCTGCAACATAAAACAACGGGTCAAACCAAGGGGATAGGGATTTGAGTTAATAATCTCAACAAGATGGAGGTATATGGTTGTGCTACAATTATGGGCAAAGCAGAAGAAGTGGTGAGCCGGGATGAGGGTGAATTATGGCACAAGAGATTGGGACATATTCACCATGGCGCTTTGAAGATTTTGCAGTAGATTTATACTGTACTTCCCAAGGGTAATCTTGCGCAGTCATATTAGTGCAAGGGATGTACTATGGGTAAGTTTGTGAAGACCACCTTTCATGATAAGAAGAAGTGTGCTTTAGTGATCCTTGAGAGAAATCACACAGACATGTGTGAACCTTTATTGGTTGCTTCAACAGCAAAACACAGGTATTATGTTATATTTTTTGTTGACTATTCTCA
Source organism: Pinus albicaulis (assembly GCA_034641835.2). Lineage (NCBI taxonomy): Eukaryota > Viridiplantae > Streptophyta > Pinopsida > Pinales > Pinaceae > Pinus > Pinus albicaulis. The sequence goes on from JAXQQM020090917.1 coordinate 20,399, forward strand.
TAGATGATGGATCTTCTTCATGCAGAAGAAGAGTGAAACATTCTCAAATTTCTATGATTTTAAAGCGTTGGTGGAGAAGGAGTCGGGGAAGCAACTGAAAGCTCTACAGAGCAATAATGGTGGTGAATATATCTCAAACGAATTCAAAGACTTCTGTAGCAAAGAAGGAATTCGAACAGAACTCATAGCGCCTCATAACCCAGAGCAGAATGGAGTTGTAGAGAGGAAGAACATAACGATCATGGGTGTTGCATGAGCTATGCTACATGACCAGGGCCTACCGATGCACTTGTGGGCGAAAGCATGCAACACTGCGGTTTATGTGCAAAACCATTGTCCTCATAGAGTACTTGGCATGAGTACACCTGAAGAAGCTTTTACTGGTAAGAATCCTGATATTTCTCATTTGAAGATTTTTGGCTCATCTGTTTACATTCATGTGACAAAGGATGCCAGGAAGAAGCTGGAGTCGACTGCAGAAGTTGGGATATTTCTGGGGTACACAGAAACACCCCATAATTATCGTGTGTATTTTCTAGACAATCGGATGACTATGGTCCGAGGTGAAAGCCATAAATTTGTCGCTTGAGAGGGAGCTACACTTGCACGCAGAGGAGTAACTTCTTATTCCCAAAGATGAGCCTCTAAATGTGGATCAGCCACAGGAGGAGATTCATGGAGTGGAGGAGTCCACTCATGTAGAACCAAACATCAGACAAGGCAGAAAACGTACCACAAAAGCTGAGAAGCTGAAGCTTGATGCGGCACAAAATGTAGGAGTCCCTACATCACAGCGTGGAAAGAGACAGTCACCTGACCGATTTACTAGATACATAGCTCTTATGAGCACGTGTATCATGATAGAGCGATCTTCTTTTGAAGAAGTAGTGCAGGAGCCCACATGGGTAGATGCCATGGTGGAGGAGTATGACTCCATTGTCAGAAACAGTGCTTGGGAGATTGTTCCAAGGCTGGTGGGTAAATCAATTGTAGGTTCAAGATGGATCTACAAGGTAAAGCAAGTTGTTCATGGGAGCGTCAAGAAGTATAAGGCAAGATTTTTTGCCCGAGGCTTCTCACAGATCGAGGGGATTGATTGTGAAGAAACCTTTGCACCTGTCGCACAGTATTCTTCCATAAGGACCATCCTTTCTCTCTCAGCGCAGATGGGTTGGCACATTCATCCGATGGATGTGAAGACTGTGTTCCTTAATGGGATCATTTAGGAAGAGGTGTACATTTAGCAGCCTAAAGGATTTTAGATCTTCAGGAGCGAGTCGCATGTGTTCAGGCTCAAAAGAGCGCTGAATGGGCTAAGGCAAGCACCTCGTGCTTGGTAAACATGGATCGACAGTTATTTGACTGGACTTGGCTTCACCAAGAGTGGGGTAGATGCAAACCTATACCAAATTGTGGTGGATGGTAAGATTTTAATCATTTTTCTTTATGTTGGTGATTTAATGCTAACAGGTGATGAGCAATTGATACACTTATGCAAGTCATATCTTGAAAAGGAGCTTGAGATGAAGGATTTGGGCCTCCTTCATTATTTCCTTGGATTGAAAACATGGCAGCGGGAAGGTGAACTGTTTGTGGCTCAAGGAAAGTATGCTCGGGAGATACTTGAGAAGTTTCACATGCAAGGCTACAAGCCTATTGACACTCCTCTTCTAGGAAATTGGAGGAAAGAGGATGCTACATTGTTAGAGGTAGTGGATGCCACTGTTTATCGACAATTGGTGGGTTCGCTCATGTATTTAGTTAATAAAAGATTAGACATATGCTATGTGGTAAACCAGCTTTCACAAGCAATGGTTAAGCCTACCAAGCTCTTTCGGAAGGCAGGAAAGCATGTCCTGAGGTATCTTAGGGGCACATATTAGTATGGCTTATGGTACAAATAGACGGATGAGGTGAAGTTTCATGGCTTCACGGATTCAAATTGGGTAGGCAACCCAATAGAAAGAAAGAGCACATCAGGAGGGGTTTTCAATATCAGATCTACAACAGTTTCTTGGTACAGTAGGAAACAAATATCTGTGGCACTCATTTCAGCGGAAGTAGAATACATGGTAGCAATTCAAGGTACATGTGAGCCTATATGGATGAGGAAGATCATGGTCGGTTTGTTCGGTTCACATTTAGATCCTAAAATGATACATTGTGATAATCAGAGTTGCATTAAACTCTCAATTAATCATGTGTTTCATGATAGATTTAAACATATTGATATCCGGTATCATCATATCAAAGATTGTGTGCAGTGGAAGATCATGTTGCTTCAGTACATTCCTACAGAAGATCAAGATGCAAATATTCTGACGAAGGCGCTCACTAGGAGAAAATTCAAATACCATAGAGGCAGGATCGGGGTGAAGGATAATCCCTATCTTGTTGAGAGGGAGTGTTGAGATTCAACAAGATGATGAAGCTTAGTGAAAATCAACTACCTTCACTAAGTGGGCCTGCATGCTATTTTAGGTGTAAGTCTATTTTTAGACATGGTGATCATAATTCAGAATTTGCAGGATGCTATTTGTAGATGGTTGGTCAAGTTGGAAAAATAGATGAAATTCTATTTTTATAATATTGGGCGAAGTCTATTTATAGATCGTCGATCTAAAAATAGAAGTGTTGATTATTATTAGCTCTTAATAATAATCATACTCTAAATATCAACTTATTCTCTTGGAGCACTTTATTTCAGTATACAGATTTGGAAAATCAGTGGGCTGAAGGAATTACACAATTCCTAGGGATTACTGGTGGTTCATGCATGGAGGACTCAGTTAAAACTGAAGTGGAAAAGTTATGACAGAGTTGGAAGAGTAGTTCATGGAGTTATTATTTAGTTTAACTCAATTAATGGAGTTAAACTCAGTTGAGCTAGTTATATCTAGTCTAACTGAATGATACACTAGTGAGAGTGGAGTGAATTAATTAGTTAATTAATTCACAAATAATAACTCATTAATAAATTGAAAAAATACAATAGTTAACTACAGTGCATGTCAGTTCCGGTGGAGACCCAGTGGAGAGATAGGTGAAAGGGCAAGATGGACTATCCGTTGTGACTATAGTGATGCATTCATTGCACCACACACACATTGGAGTTGCCAATGAGGATTTCACAGTGAAATCAAGGTAGATTCGAATTCATTCAGGGGTCTTCTTCAGCAGGGATTGCGCAGTGGAGGTAGGCTATCAGGTGGCAAGAAATCAGTGCATGGATTTTCAGATTTCTTCTGATTTGTGTGTAACGATTGATTGTACTAAAAGCTTGATGTACTAAGTTTTGTATGAGATTGTTACATGATCTCCATGATACATAATATATGATATTTGGGGTTTTCAGCTTCAAGATTTCCCATTAAACAATTGTGTTATGTGCGATTGTTTTTATTGCTTCATGTGTTTGCAATTGAGTTTTTAGATTTCCGCAAAATATTAACAATGGAAGGAGTCTGTATTTAACAAGAAGATAAATATTGTTAGATCAGGAGAATCTGGATATATACATGCATCTTGTATATAATTTCTACATGGAGAAATTGGGCCTAGATATCACTCATCCTTACCATGACTTGTATTCCTTTGATTCAGGTAGAGCGCATTGTCTGGGTCTCATTAAGGATTTATTAGTTTCCTTTGAAAACATTCCAGCAAATAATGTCTTCATGGATGTTGTGATAGTTGATATACCACCATGGTTTGGTATGTTGTTGTCTAGATCTTGAGGAGAAAAGTTGAGAGGCTCTTTGCAACTAGACTTCTCTTATGCCACCATCCCAGTTTTCAGACAATTGAGAAATTTGTACCGAGAGACGAATATGAAGTACATGATAGAAAACAAATATAAGCCTAACAATCATCCAATTATTGTTGTACATACATATCTAGAATAATTTATTTTTTTCAATGATAGCGGCTTGGATGATGTAGATAGTCAGCTTCTAGAAGTAGAAGATATTACGGAAATTTATAATTGTATTAGAACATTTTTAGATAAGGGAAAAGAAAATATGCCAAGTTCCTCATAGCAGTCATCAAATAAGGAAAATAAAAATTCAGATCGGAATCAAGAAGTGTCCTAGAAAGTTGAGACAGGATAGAAATCAGAATTCCAACACTTGGATGATGAAAATGGTCTATGGACCATGGATTTTGATGGTGCCTTGGGGAAACACGGGGCAGGCATTGGGATTTGGATCCGCAGTCCTCTTCATCAACCCGGTAAGGTTCCTAAAAATGTAAGGTTTTGTTCATACAAGTTGGCTTTTGATTGTTCTAACAATGAGGTAGAATATGAGGAATTGATCACCGGCCTCAAGATCTTGAAAAAGTTGGGCGCAAGAAGAATTTTAGTTTATGACGACTCCAAAATTGTGATAAAACGGGTAAAAGGGGAATACCAAGCCAAGTATCCACAAATGAGAGCATACAGTAATGTTTTACTATATATCCTAAAGATGTTTCCCGAACATACATTGTCAGTAGTTCCGAGAAGTCAAAATCTCATGGCAGATTCACTTGCTGCAATAACAAGTAATTTCAATATCCCGATATTTTCCAATAGAAATTTTGTAATCCATGTTAAATATTGGCCCACTATTCCTGAAAACTTGTGGTATTGGTAAGTATTTTGAGATGATAATCAGGTAAACAATTTCCTGTAGAATGAAGGAAAATTCGAGAATTCTTCCATTGATGAAGTTTATGACAAGGATGATCAAGTCATCAAAGCTACCTAGGTTGATATATTACAGCTGAAGGATAACAATATTCCAAGCGGTCTCATACCTTTGGAAGAATTGTTTGATTAGGATGATGTAGCGAGGAAGCCAACAGTGGTTACTACGGATAAAGGTGTGGAGGATGTAAATATCAGAACAACAGACAAGACTAAGATGGTCAAATTTTCCAAGTCTTTATCTCTTGAGGTAAAAGACAAATAAATTGATTTACTTTCTAAATTTTCTAATGTTTTCACTTGGGATTATGTAGACTTGAAGGTCTATGATAAGAATATTATTTAGCATACCATTCCGATTAAGCCCGACCAAAAGGCCTTCAGGTAAAAGCTAAGAAGGATCAACCTAAGTTTGCTTCCATTGATTGAAAAGGAAGTGAACAGGCTTTACAAATCATGTATCATTGTTCCTATCAGATTTTCCGATTGGATATCAAATCTAGTCTCGATAAGGAAGAAGACTAGAGAAATAAGGTTGTGTATTGATTTTAGAATTTTGAATAAGGTGTCCCTTAAGGATAATTATCCCCTTCCCAAAATGTATCACATCCTACAAAGAGTGGTTGGAGCATCCCGGATGTCACTACTTGATGGATATTTCGGATACAATCAGATTTTAATGCATGAGAAGGACCAAGAAAAAACAACCTTCATGACACCTTGGGGCACATTTAAGTATGCTAAGATGCCATTTGGACTCAAGAATGTAGGGGCCATATTTCTGCGGATGATGGACATAGCCTTTTCATATGAGAAATATGTTCTCTTAGTGGTATATTTAGATGATTAGACAATTTTATCTCATTCTAATGATGATCACTTGTATCACTTAAGGATTGTGTTTCAGAAATGTAGGAAATTCAAATTTTCTCTTAATCCAAAACAAAGCATTTTTTCCATGGAGGAGGGCAAGCTTCTCAGTCACATCAACTCTAAGGATGGAATCTAGATTGGCCCTTCCCGAGTTGAGGAAATTCATAAAATTGACTTTCCACGGAGAAAGAAATAAATTCAGGCTTTTAATGGTAGGATGAACTTCTTACATAGATTTATTCCAAATTTGGCTAAGCATCTTCGAGAAATGACCAACATGTTAAAGAAAGAGAATGAGGTAAATTGGTCTGAAGATGCCAAGAAGTATTTCAACTCAGTGAATTTTTCTTCAATCACAACTCTTGTTTTAATCAACCCAGATTATTCAATTCATTTTATCATTTTCTCATTTGCCTCTCAGCATATATTGGTTAGAGTCTTGAAGCAGAAAAAGGATAAGACTGAGAAGCCCATATCGTTTTTCAGTAAAACCATAAGGGATGTCACTCTTCAGTACAATATCATTGAGAATCAAGCCTTGGCTTTGGTAAAATCTTTGAAGGATTTCAATGTATACATTTTACATTCACATATTTTGGCTTATGTCCCCAATGCAGCAGTAAAATATGTTCTTATGCAGACAGATCCAGAAGGTAGAAGAGGGAAGTGGATAGCAGCAGTGTTATAATATGACCTCAAGATCAATCCCACAAATCTTACAAAGGTCAGGGTCTAGCCAAGCTCATGGTTGAGTCAAAATTACATGCCCTAGACATCAACCTCATTTCAGCATTGTCCAATGAAGAAGAGGATGGCACTCTTATATAGGTATCTGATATATTTCTTTCGTCTCCATGGTATTCAAACATTATATATGTTCTTTAGCATTTAAATCCTCCTCCATACATGTCTAATAGTAAGGGTAGGTATTTGAAGTTGAAATCTTCCAAATACTACATTTTTTACAACACCCTTTGTTGGAAATATCCAGGAGGTATTTTTCTGAATTGTTTAGTTGAAAATGAAGAAAACATAGTTATGAATGATTTCCATAGGGGAGATTGTGGGGGCCATCTATTTTGGAAAACCATGGCTAAAAAAGTGTTGAGAGCGGGACACTACTCGCCAACTCTTTTTGTAGACTTGTACAAAACAGTGACTGGTTTCCATGAGTGTCAAGTGTTTCAAGGTAAAAGAAAACTTATTCCATTACCTTTGCAGCATATTTCAGTACATGCACCTTTTTAGCAGTGGGCCTTGACTTCATCAAAGATATTCACCCTACATCATCTGCACAACATAAATGGATCTTAACAACCACCAACTACTTCACCAAATGGATCGAAGTGATCCCAATAAGGTAAGCAACAAATTTAGTAATTATTTAGTTTTTGGAGACTAACAGATTGTATCATTTTGGTTGTCCTCATAAGATTATTATCGACAATGTTGTTGCATACAAGCCAAAGAGAATGCTTGATTTTTGTGACAATTACAACATTAAATTGGGACACTCAACTGCCTATTATCCAGAACGTAATGGTTTAGCGGGATCTTCAAATAAGTCTTTGATTAATATCATAAAGAAGATGAATTAGGCAAACAAGAAGAATTGGCACAAAAATTTGGTTAATGCTTTGTGGGTGGACAGGGTGAGTAGTAAGATATCTATAGGAATTCCCCCTTTTCAGTTGGTTTATGGTGTTGACACTATTTTCCCTACATCACTTGCAATTTCGGTCATGAAATTATTACAAGAAGAAGGAAGTGAGGAAAATGATGTACATCTCCAGAGATGAGGTATTTTAGAACACCTCAAAGCTTAATGAGAAGATAAATAAGGTTTATGACCACAAGACCAAGGTGGATGATTTTAAGCTTGAATATGTAGCCCTCAGGTGGGACGCAAGGATGAGGAAAAAGGGAAGCATGGAAAATTTGAAAACTTGTGGAAAGGGCCATACAAGATCTCAACTTTTCATGGACATCATGATTTCATATTAAAGGAAATTAATGGAGAAGAATGTTTAGGAGGATCGGTCAATGGTACGTTCCTTAAACATTATATTTTCTGATCCAGATTTCATTTTTCTCAGTACCATTGTAAATATCAGTTTAACTTTCTACAAAGTGTGAACCAGAGAATCACCGGAGCTTGGAGCCCATGGTGATGGCCATAAATTTTCATTTGTTTTCTGTTGTTTTCAAAATTTACGTAAAATTCAAGTCAGTCAGTTTTGAGTCAGTTTGAAGTCAGTCTTGATTCAGTTTATTATGATAAGTTTTCAGTATTCACTTTGTTTTCAAATTTTTACTCCATGCCCAGTGGATAAGCACTTGGTCTACAATGTTCTTGACACCTCCAAGGAGTTGTCATCCCAAAATGGAGCCAACGTTAGTGTCAGTTTGTGCATTGTTAGTATGAATCCTTTGTCAAAGTGTACGAAAAAGGACCACTTTAGCTACGCATAACTAATAGCCCTAACAACAAAAGTGGCTGCCAATATCTTCAGATCTGCGGTTAGTTCGGCAAGAAAAGAGCTGCAAAACACCAGATCTATGCATGGAAAGACATTAAGAAGTAAAAACAAAGGTTTTCTCCATATACCAATAGACAAGACAAGAACAATTTTTGAAATAATTTTTGTATTAATGGGGCACCTGGGAGGAAAACTAGAAGTAGTATCCAATTCCCCTCAGTGGGATGGGTTCTTGGAAGTCTTCAGCACTTCAGATCTAAGATTTCTCTCTCTAGTTGATGTAGAAAACCCAATGCAAAGAGTAGAGCTCAATGGGAGCAAAATGATGGAGATATGTGACTAAGTGTATAGATCCAGAGTGATCTAATAGGCAACAAAAGGTGAAGAATGGTAGGAAAAACCCTCCTATTTATAACAAAATATTGGGTTATTCTAGATCTGGGTGCATGGGTTAACCAGATCTAGATCCACTTTTTATGGAATATTTTATTATATTTGTTGGAGGGAAAAGGTATTTGACTTGGGTCAAATCCCTTAATTTGTCAAAAATAAATAAATAAATGATTTATTTGTCTTTTTAAGGAAGCGGTTAGAAGATAATCAAATAAATAATGATTTATTTAATTATTTAAGGAAGTGGTTGAAAGATAATTAAATAAATAATGATTTATTTAATTATTTAAGAAAGTGGTTGAATGATAATTAAATAAATAATGATTTATTTAATTATTTGTAGGTGATTTAGTCATATTTAACAAGGAATATTATATAAATAAGATTTAAATAATTATTCCTAGAAAATAATAAGATAAATAGAGATTTATCTAATTAATTTCTTTGTTTTGGGTTAAACATGATGAGGAATAATAATTAAATTATTTTTTAATTAATTATTCCATGAGGAAAATCAAACAAATATAGATTTGTTTAATATTTCCTTTTGGGGTTTCCTATTTTAACATAGTGAAAGCAGTTTTACTTAGGGTAAAACTGGTCTTACATGGTGTACTTGGGTCCATCTAATGATAATAGGTTAGATGACCAAAAAATGGTGTAACATGCATCCTTCCACCAGTGATCAAATAAACTCTTTTCATGTCATGTTAGGGTCCCATTTTAAAATTGTTTTCATTCCATTAGGTCATCATGAAAAAAATTGGTCACTTGATGTTGATTTGGTCTTATCTCACTCCTTTCAAAATTTTATAACTTGTTGGCTCATTTCACCATTTTGTTGAGTGTACCATCAGTCATTATTTGTCATCATCATTTTAGTCTCCATTAGGTCTTAGGGTTTCCAAGGTCATCAAATCACCATTTCATTGCATAAAATTCCAACAAATGAAGGAGTGCCAATAAATAAATTTCACCAATAAGTTTGATTTGTAAATTTGATTTCAAAGAAAAATGTAATTTTATTTTCCTAATTTGTAATAAGTTCTCAAAGTTCCAAGTAGCTGCACACTTAAATTTCCATCAACAGATAAGAAAATTTCCAAAAAGTCAATCAGTGTTCCTAAGCCATCAAAATCATGAATTTCAATGATCTAATTCATAAATTAAAGATAAAGAGCAATGTAAAGTCAATTTTAAGAAAGGAAAAGTGGGTCCCAAGTTTTTTTAATGACTTTTTTCCAAGTATAAAGGCTCCCAAAGACTAAGAATTCATTCATTTGCATCTTCAAAGCATCGATCTCTCAGCCTCCCAAAGAAAAAAATCGAGTTTTCCTTCAGAAAATCGAATTCTGGGTCATTTGCTGCACTTTTTCCAAAGGCATTGCACTTTTGCAGGAGGCCACTCTGTGCTTTTCCCATAGGTGCTGCACTTTTTTTAGAAGGGAGCCACGGTCCCTGATCTTCATTGCACAGGTTCTCAACTTCATTTCAGGGTTTCTACAACTATTTTCAAATAAGTTACACCTCCATAAACGCTCCTTTCAGCTTGTGATGTCAATTTTTTGGTGAAAACCCTCCTTTACATGTTATTCCATGTCTTGAGCAATTGAAACCCTAGTTCATAATTTACAAACTTAATTACTCTCCCCAGGACCCATTCACCTTCCCTACTCCCTAATTCACTCCCAACTACCATTACATTCACTCGTTTTCCATTGCCAAGCCCTATTTAATAAACCCTACCACCCTAGTTGTGCTTTCCTGGGCAGCTAGATACCTCCCTATAATACAAATTTCCTACCCTATTTCCCTAAATATCTTACCCTCCCATTACTTCCCTAAGCTCCCTAATCCCTTCACACATTCCCGCAAATTTTCCCTCACCCATCACAATCCCCTAATCCCACATTCCTACTCCCTTTCCCTTTGCCTTCTTCCCTAGGGTTTTCAAAAACAAACTAAGCATAATGGAGGAAGAAAGAAATATAATGGAGGAGGAAAGAAAATTCAGAGAATAAGATAAGTAAACATACAAAAAAGGAGGGAGTATTATGTTATTAGAGCCAACAAACACTGGGGAATTAATGGAATCACCCTTAGTTGTTAGATGTTTCCAACATGTAGGTTGCTTTGAATTTTGTGAGATGGTACAAAGAGTCCAAAGTCATCCTACTTTGACCAGGGTTTTCATCAGCAACCTCCAAAATAACCAAGTGACTATAGCAGGGGTGACTTTCACCGTCTCCACTGACATCATTGCAACAGCAACATGGATACCCAATGTGGGTGAAAATTGGGTTAAGACTAAGGATTTGGATGCCCAGCTGTATGAGCCTTACCTCAAGGCACCTTACAAAGATAACATCAAATAGGTCTTTCCTTTTGGTCAGTTGTTGAACAGGTTTTCCCCCATGATGAAAATCATCATGAAATAATCCACTTGTGAGAGCATATTGTCTAGATTATACAACTATCACATTAGGTTTCTCATGAATTTCAGCAGGGTGGAATTGCTAAACCTATCCTACTAGTACATAAGCATTGATAAAATGACCTACATTAGGCAAAACAAAGATTATGAGCTTTAGATGAACAACCTCTTCCATCACTCTCTGATTAAAACCATTGTCCTTCACCACCTCAATCAGTTGAACATAGAATGGGATACTTTAATTGAGGTTGATGTCTTCAATGCGGTACCAAGTCAACCTGCTAGACCTATTCCACCAACAACATCAGTTCCTCACAAGAACACTAGGAAGTCTAGCAGGGCTATAGTGAAAGAAACCAAAGATGCTAAAGAGGTCAAAACCTGCCATAGGGGACCTAGGCAAGTGTTTTCTCCATATTTTGTGGAAGGGGCCTTGCCTTCTTCATCAACAAAGTACGGAAATCAAAAGCAGAAAGACGCAGTTGTTCAAGAGGAGGAAGACCTTCGTGAGGAAGAAAGAGAGTTTGACTTGGTGGACTTGGATGTCCAAGATGATAATGAGGCCTCAAATCTGATCATCAAGAGAAATATGCCACAATCAAAGATTTGTAAGGAAATATGGCTAGAGAACAATTTGTCATATCCTTGCTTGAACAAGAAAACAAGCAGCTGAAATACAAACAAGTACTCATGGATTTACAGCTGCTAAAGGCAAAGAGACAAGACACCAAAGGTAAAGTAGTGATGGCACCTGATGAGCCTGACCATGGTGAGACTCAAACCACCAAAACAAGACCAAAAACAAGAGGTCTTAAGAGAGCTTTAGATCAGGAGGAACATGAGGCAGATCAACTTAGTTTTGAGGAAATAATTTCAATGGAAATCAATGATGACAGAGAAGTGTGGCTTGATAGAGTTAACATACACCTTGAGAAGCTCCTCCATAAGGACAAAAATGATAATGAGATGCTCAGAAAAATGGCCAACATATACCCCACTAGAAACAAGATTTGCAACATCAAGATCAAGTAGTAGAAGGAGAAACTCAAGCAAACCCTAATCAAGAAAAAGGAGGAGGACAAACTTGAGATTCTCTTTTATGCCTCCTTGATTACTTAAGACACCTCATTAGCACTTAATATACCAATTTTGAAGAATTTTTGGCAATTTTTCAAGTTTTTTGGCATTTCTGCAAATATTGACATACTTTTTGCACAATCTGCCTGTAAAAAGTGCAGCATGGGCCACACTGCACTTTTGTGGAGGCCTCCAAATGAAAAAATCTCTACATATTTAGATTCAAAGTGATGTCAACGTCGATTTTTGACACTAGAACTCTAGAAACATAGCTTTTGATAGGTGGAAATGGCCAAAAACCTATCAAAAAACACCTTTTTGCCTCCTTTTTGAGCCTCTCACTGCTCTTTTTGACCAGTCTTGGGAGATTGAATTTTTTAGGAGTTTCACTCAACCATTTTCAGATCTTGAGCACATTTTTGACAACCAGACTGGAATATTTTTACAATGAGACATCTTGGGGCCAATTTGGACTTTTGGAAATCACTCAAAATTTAGTTTGAAGGCCCATGTTGCACTTTTTCCCATGCACGCTTCGCTTTTTCCAAGCACACTGCACTTTTTGCAGTTTTATGTTTTCTCCAGAATTTTCAAAATTTCTTAGTTAATGGATGGATTCAACGAAATTTTACTGATGCAATGATGAAATGTAAATTTAATTATGTCATAAATAGTTACTAGGGGTAGATACATCATATAAATATGTAATTTTGGTCAAAGTGAAGCAGTTTCATGAATGATAGGGATGAGTTAGCTAACCTCCCTAATCACTAGGATTCCAGTTGAGAACTTTGTGGATCAGATCCAAAAGTCAAGGATTCGACACCTGAGAGTAGGAGAAGTATTTTTTGGTCTACATATTTCATTTCCTTTCTCATTACAAGGGTTGGATGATGTAGAATTGATCATTAAACACTATTGTAATTAGAATTTTGGCAAGAAATAACAGACTGAGTTGCGGATATTTTGATGGGATTCCTATGGTAATGTGATTTGACATTGTTTCTTCTTATGTTTTGAAAATTTTTTAATGTATTTTGATATTCATATTCATTCCATATTTGAACTCAATTGATTCCTAAGTGAGAAATACAGAATTCATTAGCTTATGATTTGTTTTGGAGTAATAGTTATAGTTTTGTTTCATCTTCTTTTAATTGAAAATAATTCATGTTTCCAATGATATTTTCTGAAACCCTAATAATATAAACCATTCCATCAAGATACCTTATTTTGTTAAAGTGCTTACCTACCTTGTCCCATCACATCTATGCAATTTTGATCCTTATTTCCCTGACCTAGTTCTTCTCTAACCTATTCACCATCCAACACCTCAAATTCAATCAACCAAAACCCTAGTGCTACTATACCTAGCCTAAAATCTCATTGATGTAATCTTGGCTGTGATCTTGTGGGGAGAGCCATATCCTGCCTAGTAGGGCTAGCTATGTGGCAAAAGATTGGTCTGTGGTTACCTTTGTTGGTCTCTTCTAAGCCTCAGAGATCCAGTGGAGTGATAACATATTGCAAGGACAATGCATTTCATTTCACCATTTAAGAGTGGTTATTAGAAACATGTGCTTTATAAATTCTCTAAACCTTATATTAAGGTATCTCTTTAAAATTACACCCACATTTTCTTGCACTAAATGTTGTAGTATTCAAATTATTGAACATTATCATTCAAATCCCCTTGAACTAATTTTACATTATAATGTGGCACGTGGGTCAAAAATGGAAGAAGAGACATTCAATTTAGCAAACATATAATTTTGAAATAATATACATGTTAGATTCATGACTCAACTTCCTTGAGCATTCAATGACATACATAACACCTGGGAGATTGTTTTCATAATGGACACATATAAGGCCTTCCTACACAGTAACAATGCCTTGCAATAAGGATTTACGAAAGACATATTTGACATTTGTGAACGATAATGGATTTCCTACATGCTACCCTGAAGGACTCAATGCTGGAACGATACAAGGCCGTATAAGAAATTAAATGAAGCTACCTGACCAAAAATGAAGGTTTTTAATATAAATATGGGCCTTATGAAGCTTTGTAAAATTGGAGCCATATATTCCATGAACATTGTGAAAGCATATATTTTCAATACAAAATGATACAACACAAAGAAAACATATGAAGAACACATACAAAATGGCAGCGGACTTGTTAGTCATCACTAATAGTTTGCCTTGATGATGACTAAATATTTGTCCTAAGATTTCTTGATACAGAGTCCATGAACATAGTGTGTTCAAGAAATCTCACTATGTTCATTTTCCCTAAGATAAAATTTTCACTGTACTATCATCTTGAATAGTTATGCCCAGTATATCACTCCCAAAGGACCCCTCATGGGCACATGTCACCCATTATTCACCATGTCTTGTCAACTTGGCCTAAAAACCTTTGTTTTGATTTTACCTACTACCCTCCACAGCCAAACTAAGATCACTTCTCAAAAATAAAATTTGTGGTCTTTCCCAAGACACCCCAAGCATTGATGATCTCTGGCTATCTTTGTAGACTCGTTAGACAGACCATGTTAGTATGAATCCTTTGTCGAAGTGTACGAAAAAGGACCACTTTAGCTACGCATAACTAATAGCCCTAAACCAAGTGCATTTGTAATATCTTAGGATACGCGGTTAATTGAACAAGAAAAGAAGGCATAAGAATACCCGAATCTATGTGTGGAAAGACGATGCTTGATGCAAAAACAAGGGTTTGCTCCATGTACCAATAGACAAGACAAGAACAGTTTTTGAAAGAATTTTTTGTATTAATGGGGCACCTGTGAGGAAAACCAGAAGGAGTATCCAATTCCCCTCAGTGGGATGGGTTCTTGGAAGTCCTCAGCACTTCAGATCTAAGATTCTTCTCTCTAGTTGATGTAGAAAACCCAATGCAAAGAGTAGAGCTCAATGGGAGAAAAATGGCAGAAAATGGTGACCAAGTGTATAGATCCAGAGTGATCTAATAGGCAATAAAAGGTGAAGAATGGTAGGAAAACCCCTCCTATTTATAACAAAATATTGGGTCATTCTAGATCTTGGTGCATGGGTTAACCAGATCTAGATCCACTTTTTATGGAATATTTTATTATATTTGTTGGAGCTAAAAGGTATTTGACTTGGGTCAAATCCCTTAATTTGTCAAAATAAATAAATAAATGATTTATTTATCTTTTTAAGGAAGCGGTTAGAAGATAATCAAATAAATAATGATTTATTTAATTATTTAAGGAGGTGGTTGAAAGATAATTAAATAAATAGTGATTTATTTTATTATTTGTGGGTGATTTGGTCATATTTAACAAGGAATATCATCTAAATAAGGTTTAAGTGATTATTCCTAGAAAATAATAAGATAAATAAAGGTTTATCTAATTAATTTCTTTGATTTTGGGTTAAACATGACTGGGAATAATAATTAAATTATGGTTTAATTAATTATTCCATGAGGAAAATCAAACAAGTATGGGTTTGTTTAATATTTCCTTTTTGGGTTTCCTGTTTTAACATAGTGAAAGCAGTTTTACTTAGGGTAAAACTGGTCTTACATGGTGTACTTGGGTCCATCTAATGATAATAGGTTAGATGACCAAAAAATGGTGTAGCAGATTGCCCCCCAGCGTGCGAGTGTCAGGAGCAAATCGTATGACCGAAGTACGTTGTAAGAACACAATCACTAGACAACAAAAGGGATGTTAGAGAGAGAAATGTGAGGTAGATAGTGTGCTGAAGGACTAGACCCTGAGGAGACGAGACTCGCAAGTGCAACAAGTCTCTTTTTATGAGAGGGTACCTGTGCTGAAGGCGGCGGGGGAGGCATACCTATGCCCGCCGAGACAAAGTACAAAAGAATAGTGTGTCCAGTAAACAAGGGACCGAACCATAAAGTACAGCTGGCATAATCATGAGCCAGCTAAAAATACAATGGGGAATCCCACATACATGTTGTGTCTGGGATAATAGCCAGGACTTGTACAATAATATCTGAGTACATGAGATGCAAATACAACCCAAATACTACAAATGGGAAAGGCTCACAAATCGGTAAATGTAAGTTACAAGAAGTAGAAGTACAAGGCTCGAGTGCTAGAAGTACAAGTGCTAAGGCTCCAAACAGACCCCCCCCCCCCCCCCCCCCCCCCCCCCCCCCCCCCCCCGAATCGAATCAATATACAGTCCGTTTGGAAATAGGATGGAAATAGGATCGCAGTCCGTTTGAAGGGAGTGGGGAGTGGGGAGTCCTAGCCCTCCAACACAGAGTCCTCTGCTTCTCAGAGTCTCAAAATCCTCCAAAAGGGAGTGTCCAAAATCCCTCCAAAAAAAAGGGAAGGGAAATCTACAAACTACTTGCATTACAAATCAAAGGTGGTTCATAACC
>JAXQQM020090692.1:0-21508 GCA_034641835.2 Pinus albicaulis
AACCCCAGAAAATACCTCCTTTGAGGCACTACACTATCCGTCAAGGGAAAATACCATTTATGATATTCTAGTGACTAATTGGAATATTCGATTTTGTATAGTTTTGCCGACTATAGTTTATTAATAAATAAAAGTGGGAAGAGGGGTCTAACTCACTTAAGTAAAATAAAGTATCTCCCTAGTAGCACAACGTTATAACTTATGGGGAGCCATGGGGGTCCAACACCACGTAGAGGAGGGGGCCCACGTAGCCTCTAGGAGCTTCTGCGCAAATTGAGGAGGAGCACGTGGAGGAGAGGGAGACCACGTTAGGGTTTTGGAGAGAGGCCAGCGTTATAAAAGGTGGGAGAGCCTTCTCATTTGGCATTCTTGTTGTTGATGATATTTGAGCTAGACATTTGTCTTCTTGAGCACGCTGGCTGTTTAGCCTGTCTGCAACACTGTTTAGTGCGTTGAGTGTCTCCGGTCGGAGATCTCGCCCTTAGCCCCGGGGGACTTCGAGTGCCTGCTCGGGTAAGGTTATTTCTTCAGTCTTTAGCAGGAGGTTTGGTTGGTTGTTTTGCTGAGGAGCTGGGCTCTTCTTGTGATTGCGCAGTCCCTAGGAGAGAGGACGCAGTTCTTCTTGGAGGTGTTCCGGTTCGGAGTTTCTGCAGGAGTTTCGGTTGATATCCGAAGTAGAGGATCAGTCTTTGCCAGTAGGAGGGTTCCTGAGGAGTTTGTGGCACTGTTCTAGCTATTTTTATTTGGCATCTGCGCTGAGCCTTGCAGAGAGAGCGTAATTCCTTGAGGAGGGTTTCTTTGGTGACTTTCGGAGGCTGACCATTTTTTATATGGTTTCTGGGTTTGGTCCGGGTTGGCGAGTACAGGTGATTTGTAGAGTTTCAGCTCATTCCGGCAAGGGGAGTAGCCCCTAGCTTCCAGTTCATTACAGCAGCAGCTGTTTCCGGCAGTTTACCAGCAGCTGGAACGCAGTTTCTTAGAGCAGCCATTTCCTGTCTTTTCTGAGAGAGTTCTTCACTTGCCTTGAGCAAGAATAGGTGCTATCATTCTGATCATCTATTGTATTTCATCATATTTCTCAGATTAATAAAATGGCTTAGTATCTCCGGTATTTTTATGAGTATTTGCTTTATGTTCTATTTCTGGCATTTTCTGTATTATCGTATGCTTGTATTGCCGTCTATTTCCCTTTCGGGATATTACAGTGGTATCAGAGCATAGATCTGGCTCAGCCTGTGGAGCTAGCAGTCTATGACGCCGAGGGATAAACCTTACATCTGTTACAGAGGTAGGAAATACAGAGACATTGAGCGTAGGTTGGAGAACACCTACGGAGAGGGAGACTGTGTTCGAGTGGTGGACACAGATCAGGAGCAGCCTGTGGTGAACGCAGAGCAACAGGGTCCTATGGCAGGGAACGATGATGATGCGAAGAGATTTGGGGAAATGCTCCTCAAATCAGTACAGGATCTGTCGAGACAGATTGAGACGATGGGGCAGAGATTCACCGCTATGGAGGCTAGACAGCGTGAAACCCCAAGGGGTTTTCAGATTGGTGAGGGATCAGGCACATCCCACCATATGCAGGAGCGCGAGGCTACCCCCCTTATGGCATCGCATGCACCCACGCGATCCACTATGCCCACCTTCCTAAGTGCGGACACAGGGGCAGGAGCACAGCAGGAGCCAGAGCCGGGCCACATGGGTGACTATTTTGCAGAGTACCAGGCATACGGGCAGGAGTTCAGGGAGGCTCTCTCGTTCAGAGACTTTGTTCAGCTCCAGCGGGACAGTAGACCCCGCGATCATCCCATAGGGCACCAGCATCATCATGATGGAGACAACCACCGCACAGCTAGTAGATTTCATTTGCCCACGTTTGATGGTTCATCAAACAGTTCGGCAAAGTCTTGGGTGGAGAAGCTGGACATCTATTTCCAGCTTAACCAGATGTCGAAGACAGAGGCCATTAAGGTGGCAACATTACATTTGGATGGTGAGGCCCAGGACTGGTGGTTTCATGGGATGACGACACTCGGGCATTCTACAGTGACGACATATGCCGAGTTTACCAGGAGAGTGATAGAGCGTTTTGACCGGAGGGATCCAAAACAGCACTTTGTTGAGCTGACGAGGCTCAAGCAGATTGGGAGCCCAGAGGCTTACATTGCGGATTTCTTGAGGGTTTCAGTGATGGTGCCAGATCTATCCGCAGCTCGGATGATCTACATGTTTGTGGAGGGATTAGCAGAGCCACTTTGTGGCCTAGTCAGGTCGACTAGACCAGCTACACTTCAGGATGCTATCAGCAGGACCCGAGATTTACAGGATGTCTTACCCAGGACTCGGACCCCTTATCCCCAAAGACAGGCTTTCCAGCCTAAGGGGAAGGGCGTGAGGATCCCGCCTCCCAAGGGGAATCCCGGACGGGTGCAGATTGAGGATGATGCCAGGAGGGAGCTGAAGAAGAAGCGGTTGTGCTTCACCTGCCAGGAGCCATGGGCACCAGGACATAGATGTGCTGCTGGGAAAGCACATTTCATTGAGGTTTACTCTGAGAGCAGCGGGGAAGAGGATGAGGAGGATGATGTGGAGGCAGGAGATTGTCATGCAGTGCAGGATACCTTGCCACCTCCACCACCACCAGCAGGTGGTACATCGTTTGCACCTACTGGAGGAGCTCTTGCAGCATTGTGGGGAGTCCCCAAGTATTTGACGCTGCGCGTACGGGGGACAGTGCGTGGCCAGCGAGTATCAGTCTTGGTCGATAGTGGGGCAACCCACAACTTCATCGATGCGCAGATGGTTGAGCGGAGAGGTATACAGACTGAGAGCTTCGATGGATTTTCAGTTTTGGTTCCAGGAGATCAGACCATGGTGTGTGCTCGATATGTTCCCGAGTTATCGGTGACGATGGGCACCTATACATTGACAGATCACTTTTTTGTGGTCGATATTCCGGACACCAACATGATACTGGGTGTTCAGTGGCTTATCACTCTAGGGAAGGTCACGACAGATTGGAAGGCCCTAGAGATGGAGTGGGATGATGCCAAGACAGGGAGGCATGAGAAGATACGGGGACAACACACATATCCGCCTCAGACTGTTTCGGCTCATCGGATGGAGGCAACCTTCCGTAAGGGAGACATAGAGTGGGCAGTAGAGCTGCGGGCATCAGAGGCAGCGACTACAGGACAGGCAGTGCACCCAGAGGTACAGACCATTCTTGACAGGTATGCTACGGTATTCGGGGATATTTCGCCAGGGCAGCCACCGGATCGGGGGTTTGAGCATACCATTGCGCTGGAGCAGGGTATACAGGCAGTGATCACCACACCCTATAGGCATCCCAAGGCCTATCGGGATGAGATTGAGCGAGCTATTCAGGAGTTGCTGGCCCTTGGGCACATTCGGCCGAGCACGAGTCCTTTTGCTTCTTCCGTGGTGTTGGTGAAGAAGAAGGACGGCACATTGCGAATGTGCATTGACTACAGGGCTCTGAACAAAAAGACCCTGAAAAACAGGTACCCCATTCCCAGGATCGATGAGTTGATGGACGAGTTGAGAGGAGCACAGTTCTTCTCAAAGATTGATTTGAGATCTGGGTACCATCAGATACGCGTGAGGGAACAGGACATTCCCAAGACCGCCTTCAGGTGTCATTATGGGCACTTCGAGTTTCTGGTTATGCCTTTTGGGCTGACCAACGCACCCGCCACCTTTCAGTCGTGCATGAACCATATCTTCCGCAGTCATCTGAGGAAGTTTGTATTGGTTTTCTTCGATGACATACTCATATACAGCAGGACTTGGGAGGAGCATCTCCAACATATTGAGACAGTATTGTGCATCTTGGAGGAGCATCAGTTTTATGCCAAGCTCTCCAAATGTGAGTTTGGATTGACGGAGATGTTGTACTTGGGACATATCATAGGAGTGGACGGAGTGAGAGTCCACGAGGAGAAGATCCGGGCCATCAGAGAGTGGCCAGAGTCGAGGAGCGTGACCGAGCTTCGGGGATTCATTGGCATTTGCACTTACTACAGGAAGTTCGTCAAGGGTTTCTCACAGCTCGCTGCACCCCTCACAGATTTGACAAAGAAGGGGGCATTCAGTTGGTCAGACACAGCACAGCGAGCCTTCGATAGGCTCAAGGAGGTGATGAGTAGCTGCCCCGTGCTTGCATTGCCGGATTTCACGCAGCCATTTGTCTTGGAGTGCGATGCGTCGGGAGAGGGGATCGGCGTAGTATTGATGCAGGGTGGTCACCCTATAGCCTTTGAGAGCCCGAAGCTCCTTCCGCATGAGAGGTTGTATTCTATATACGACAAGGAGATGTTGGCCATCATGCATGCATTGGCCAAGTACCGACAGTATTTGGTGGGCAGTAGATTCAGGGTGAGGTCCGATCACAACAGCCTTAGGTTCTTTCTGGAGCAGAAGCAGTTGCAGGAGAGGCAGCAGAAGTGGATCAGTAAGATCCAAGCCTATGACTTTGACATTGAGTACGTCAAAGGCAAGAATAACGTGGTAGCAGATGCCCTTTCACGTAGACCGGCCACGTTATCTCTTATGAGCCTGGACGTTGATTGGAGGGCTCGACTGTTGGTGGAGTACTCCAAGGACAAGTTTGCGTGTGAGGTGTTGGATGGGCAGGTAGCAGATGACAGGTACAGGGTAGTCGATGAGATTATCTATTACAGGGACAGGATCTTCTTGACTGAGGGGTCTCAGCTTAAGAAGAAGATACTCCATGCTTCACACGATTCTCCATTGGCGGGCCATCAGGGGTTCACCAAGACCTACAGGGCCATCAGGGAGAGGTTCTCATGGAAGGGCCTCAAGGAGGACGTACTCCAGCATGTCAGGGAGTGCGATGTTTGTCAGAGGAACAAGGGAGAGATGAGCCATCCCGCAGGATTGTTGCAGCCTCTTCCCATTCCAGAGGGGAAATGGGAGAGCATATTGATGGACTTCATCACAGGGTTGCCCATGGTACAGGGCAAGGATTGTATCTTCGTAGTCGTTGATCGACTGACGAAGTATGCTCACTTTTTCGCCATATCCGCACACTACACAACAGCACAGGTGGCAGAGCTGTTCTTCAGGGAGATTTTCAGGTTGCATGGTCTTCC
Source organism: Pinus albicaulis (assembly GCA_034641835.2). Lineage (NCBI taxonomy): Eukaryota > Viridiplantae > Streptophyta > Pinopsida > Pinales > Pinaceae > Pinus > Pinus albicaulis. The sequence continues at coordinate 5,139 of JAXQQM020090692.1, forward strand.
TAAGACCATTATCAGTGACAGGGACAGCCGCTTCATGGGCGGATTCTGGCAGGAGCTTTTCCGGCTAGTGGGGACAGAGTTGACACCGAGCACTAGTTATCACCCACAGACGGATGGACAGACGGAGATAGTTAACAAGTGGCTGGAGGGCTACTTGCGTAACTATGTCAGTGGGCAGCAACGAGCGTGGCTGAAGTGGCTGCATCTGGGAGAGTATTGCTACAACACGACGCATCACATGTCCATCGGTATGTCACCATTCTATGCTTTGTATGGGTATCATCCTTTATCTTTTGCAGACGTGATGTTTGGTGCTAGCAGGGCTCCGAGAGCCAAGATTTGGATTCAAGAGAGTCAGGACATCCTCCGAGCTCTCAAGGATAACATGGCCACAGCGTAGAACCAGCAGAAGTTGTATGCTGATAGGAGTCGGGTGGAGAGACAGTTTGAGGTAGGAGACTTGGTCTACCTACGATTACAACCATACCGACAGTCATCACTTAAGCAGAAGGGGGTTGAGAAGCTCAAGCCCCGCTTTTATGGGCCATACAGGGTGATACGCAGGATTGGACGGGTTGCATATGAGTTAGAGCTGCCCCAAGGCAGCAAGATTCATAATGTTTTTCACGTATCATGCCTGAAGAAGGCATTGGGACAACAGGTGACAGTTACGGATGAGCTAACACCCACGGATGATGAGGGGCATTTGGTGTTGCAGCCAGAGGCTATTATTGATACAAGGGAGAGGCAGCTACGGAGCAGGACGGTTCGGGAATTCTTGGTGAGGTGGAGGAATTTACCAGATGAGGATGCCACTTGGGAGAATGAGAAGATTTTGCAGCATCCATCACTTCAGTTGCTTGAGGACAAGCAACATTTTGCCGGGGGAGACTGTAATATTCCTAATTAGCAACAGCTAATTGGAATATTCGATTTTTGTATAGTTTTGCCGACTATAGTTTATTAATAAATAAAAGTGAGAAGAGAGGTCTAACTCACTTAAGTAAAATAAAGTATCTCCCTAGTAGCACAACGTTATAACTTATGGGGAGCCATGGGGGTCCAACACCACGTAGAGGAGGGGGCCCATGTAGCCTCTAGGAGCTTCTGCGCAGATTGAGGAGGAGCACGTGGAGGAGAGGGAGACCACGTTAGGGTTTTGGAGAGAGGCCAGCGTTATAAAAGGTGGGAGAGCCTTCTCATTTGGCATTCTTGTTGTTGATGATATTTGAGCTAGACATTTGTCTTCTTGAGCACGCTGGCTGTTTAGCCTGTCTGCAGCACTGTTTAGTGCGTTGAGTGTCTCCGGTTGGAGATCTCGCCCTTAGCCCCGGGGGACTTCGAGTGCCTGCTCGGGTAAGGTTATTTCTTCAGTCTTTAGCAGGAGGTTTGGTTGGTTGTTTTGTTGAGGAGCTGGGCTCTTCTTGTGACTGCGCAGTCCCTAAGATAGAGGACGCAGTTCTTCTTGGAGGTGTTCCAGTTCGGGGTTTCTGCAGGAGTTTCAGTTGATATCCGGAGTAGAGGATCAGTCTTTGCCAGTACGAGGGTTCCTGAGGAGTTTGTGGCACTGTTTCAGCTATTTTCATTTGGCATCTGCGCTGAGCCTTGCAGAGGCAGCGTAATTCCTTGAGGAGGGTTTCTTTGGTGATTTTCGGAGGCTGACCATTATTGATATGGTTTCTGGGTTTTGTCCGGGTTGGCAAGTACAGGTGATTTGCAGAGTTTCAGCTCATTCCGGCAAGGGGAGCAGCCCCTAGCTTCCAGTTCATTCCAGCAGCAGCAGTTTCTGGAAGTTTTCCAGCAGCTGGGACGCAGTTTCTTAGAGCAGCCATTTCCTGTCTTTTCTGAGAGAGTTCTTCACTTGCCTTGAGCAAGAATAGGTACTATCATTCCGATCATCTATTGTATTACATTTTATTTCTCAGATTAATAAAATGGCTTAGCATTCCCGGCATTTTTATGAGTATTTGCTTTATGTTCTATTTTTGGCATTTTCTATAATTGTCGTATGCTTGTATTGTTGTCTATTTCCCTTCCGGGATATTACAAAAGCCTGACATGCAGGCAGCCTCCCTAAACACCGGAAAATACCTCCTTTGAGGCACTACGCTATCCCTCAAGGGAAAATGCCGACCCTGAAGGAAACACTGCAAAACATGGCCTCTCCCTCTGCAAAATGTCACCAATAGGTAAGGGTTGATCCCTTCCCTAATCCTCCGGTATGAATCCACCCAAATCACCTCAATCCGGAACTCTGCCCAACTAGAACTGCGTCCTCCCTCTGCAAGATTGCATTGTCCCTCCAAGGAATGTTCCTCAATGACTGAAACTCTGATCTCTCCCTGCAAAATACGGTAGGACTCCTCACCCGAGCAAGCACTCGAAGTCTCCCGGGGCTGAGGTTGGGATCTCCGCACGGAGACACCCGGTGTACTGAACAGTACGTGTAGACTAGCTAAACAACAAGTGTGCTCAATGTCTAGAGACAATCTCCAAAATGCATAATCATCAATGAGAGAAATGAGGTAGCCTCTCCTCTCTTTATCTTGGGTGAGCCTCCCTTTCTCCTTGGCCCCACCATGCTAACACTGTCCGTCTTTGGCCCACGCTGCCAACTCATCTGCGCTGGCTGGGCCCACGCTGTCTAAGTGTGTCCCCTTCCCTACGTTGTCACTTGGCCCCCTTGGCCCACCTTGACCATACGTTATATTTCCTAGGGGACTTTAAGGAGTGTGCTTTATCCTAAGTGAGTCACACTCCCACTTTATTTATTTTTTTTAACTATATAAGGCAAAATTAATCAAAATTAATATTTCCAATTAGCTATCGCTAATTGGGAATATTACACAAAGAGACAAGAATGGATCGTCAGATCCAACAAAGACCAACGACGGAGATTGAATCGCACCGGGAGCAATTTCACAAATTGCAACTTTTAGAGTTTAGTGTTAAGGCGTCGCATGGTAAGTTATTTTGTATGCGATGTGAAATGGAGAAGGGCACGTGTCGGCATTGTGCATAATCGCAGATTGCATGGAATAAGGTTTAACCACTAAGTTAAATGTTAAAGCATGCGAAGTGCGAAGTCGCAAGTTTGTTAATTTGTTAAAAGTGTGAAGTTGTGGGGAAGGTAAATCATAAAGTTTGCGAAGTGTGATCGCTTGTGATTGGTTCAAGGTATTGTGGGATCCTCTCGAAGAAGTTCTGCGTGTATGTAATTGTTTTGGGTTTATGTGCGACCTGTTTCAAAGTAACAGTTTGTTGATTCCACGCCTATTCTGATTATTGTCACAGCTTGTCTACATCATTTGATATCAAAGCAGATGTTGAGTTCTGTTCTTGAAGGTTGGAGCAAATATGCCACCCAGGAGAGGAGCCGACATAGGTCGGAGAAGGCCGGAAGCTAATGCAATTTTGCTAGACGAGATTCGACATCTTCGTACAAGAATGTAGACAATCGAGATTGCTTAGAGAAGAACACCTGATGAAGGAGAAGTCAGCACATCAGAGGAAACTTCTGAGGAAGAAGAAGTGGTAGAAGACAAGGCAGCTAAAGTTTTCAAGATATTAGCAAAGGTTAGTGGGAAACCGAGAGTGGAGATTCCTTCATACGAGGGGTACCTTAATGTGGACGAGTTGATGGATTGTATCAGTTCAATGGATAAGTATTTTGACTTGGAAGAGATCGAAGATAAGAAGAAGGTAAAGTATGCAACTACCAAATTGAAGGGCCATGCATCTATCTGGTGGGATGAACTACAGACATCCAGAGTTAGAAAAGGAAAGCCTAAGATCAAACAGTGGAATAAAATGATAAGGAAGTTGAAGAATAAGTTTATGCCAAAGGACTATCAATTGAATCTTTTCAAGCAATTGCAGAATTTGAGGCAGAAAGGAATGACTGTCAAGGAGTATACAGAGGAGTTTTACAAGCTGAGCATTAGAGCAAGACATGCTGAAGATGATATGGAGAAAGTAGCCAGATACATCAATGGTTTAAGGTATGACATACAAGATGAAATCAATTTGTTGAGTCTGAAGACAATTGAGGATGCCTACCAAGCAGCTTTGAAGGCAGAGGAGAAAATGTTGAGGAAGCAAAGTCAGAGGAATAGAGGTAAAAGTCCAACAAGAGGAAGAGGAACGTTTAGATCAAGATTTCAACACTCTCAGAATGAAACAGGAGGTTCGAGTAGCAGACCGCCACAGAGAGGAGACTTTGGTAGAGGGAGATTTACACCCAGAGGCAGAGGCCGAGGAAGAGAAATTCGGTGCTATACATGTGGAGAATGGGGACACGAATCATGGGATTGTCCTCATAACAAACCAACAAATCAGCGGAATGTGAATGTAGCTAAAGAAAAGGAGGAAAATCCTCAAGTCCTGAGAAAATAAGAACCACCTAAGGCAGGAGAGTCTTTATTGCTCAAAAGAATATTGCTTAAGGCAGAGAAGGAAGCAAATGAGCCAGCTCAAAGGAAGAGTCTATTCAGGACTGTATGTACGTGTAAAGAAAAGTGTTGCAAGGTTGTGATTGATAGTGGAAGCACTGATAATCTTGTTTTCACAGAGATGGTTGAGAAATTGGGGTTGAGTAAGATGGTACACCCTATTCCTTACAGAGTGTCGTGGCTACAGAAGGGGCATCATATTTTGGTGACAGAACAGTGCAAGGTAGAGATACATATCAATACATATAAGGATGTCATATTGTGTGATGTGATGCCAATGGACATGTGCCATGTATTGCTGGGAAGACCTTGGCAATTTGACATAAAAGCCATTCATGATGGCAAAAGGAATACCTACACCATAGAGAAGGATGGAAAGAAGCACACATTGCTACCTTTGAAGGATGAAGCAGATAAAGGAACAATTGAGAATAATGTTATGCTGATTAGTGGAAAGGAGTTGCTGCAAGAAGTCAAAAAGGAGAAAGAAATGCATTTTGTTGTTGTGGGTAAACCCAAGGTAATTCTGACTTTTACTAATTCAGACAATCTGTCTATGGAAATTAAAAATCTATTAGATGATTATGTTGATATAGTTGTTGATGAATTACCAAGTAAATTTCCACCAATTAGAAGTATCAGTCATCACATAGATTTAATACTTGGTGCAAGTTTACCAAACAAAGTAGCATATAGAATGACCCCCCGGGAGAATGAAGAAGTTGGAAGATAGGTACATGAGTTGTTAGATAAAGGACTGATCAAAGAAAGTCTTAGTCCATGTGCAGTACCAGCCGTGCTTAGTCCAAAGAAAGGAGGTGAGTGGCGCATGTGTATTGATTGCATAGCCATAAACAAGATCACTATCAGGTATAGATTTCCATTGCCACGCATAGATGATTTGATGGATTGTTTAAGTGGGTCAAAGTATTTTACTAAAATAGATCTGAAGAGTGGATACCATCAAATAAGGATTAGAGAAGGAGATGACTATAAGACTGCTTTTAAGACCAATAGTGGATTGTATGAGTGGTTAGTGATGCCTTTTGGGCTCACTAATGCACCAAGCACATTTATGAGACTAATGAACGAGGTTTTGAAAGAGTATGCAGGAAAGTTTGTGATAGTCTATCTTGATGACATTCTGATTTTCAGTCACAGTAAGGAAGAGCATTTGGAACATGTCAAGTTGATGTTAAGTACTTTACAAAAGGAGAAGTTGCTCATAAATTTGATGAAGTGTAGTTTCATGAAGAAGGAGCTCATTTACTTGGGATTTATATTCTCAGAAGAAGGCTTAAAGATGGACCCAGAAAAGATTCAAGTAGTGCTGGATTGGCCAACTCCGAGAAGTGTATTTGAGGTAAGGAGTTTTCATGGTCTTGCAAGTTTTTACAAAAAGTTTATAAGAGGTTTTAGTTAGATCTGTGCACCAATTATTGAAACAATAAAGGAGAGCAACCAGCCATTTAAATGGATAGAAGCAGCAGATCGAAATTTCAAGTTGTTGAAAAAGAAAATCACTGAAAGACCTGTTTTGGCCTTGCCAAATTTTAATAAAATATTCCAAGTTGAGACTGATGCTAGTGGGATAGCAATTGGAGCTGTCTTGAGTCAAGAGCAGAGACATAGCTTATTTAAGTGAAAAGTTAAATGAGGCCAAGAAAAAGTATTCGTCCTATGATAAGGAGTTCTATGCTATTGTGTAGGCTTTGAAGAAATGGAGGCATTATTTATTGCCCAAGGAATTTGTGTCATATTCAGATAACCATGCACTACGGTTCATAAATAATCAACCGAAGTTGAACCAAAAGCATGCAAAGTGGGTGGAGTTTTTGCAGAGTTTTACCTTTGTAATCAAACACACAAGCGGTAAGACAAACAAAGTTGCTAATGCTTTAAGCAGAGTAAATTTGGTTCTGCAGGAATTGAAGATTGGCATTTTGGGGTTTGAAGAGATGATTGACATGTATGAGGAAGACACAAATTTCAAAGAAATATATGTAGCTGTTAAGAATCCAGTGATTCATAATAGAAGCCAGTGGTTATATTACTTGATTCAAGGAGGATCGCTGTTCAAGAATAATAAAATGTGTATAACTAAGTGTTCCATGAGGGAAAATTTGATTAAGGAAAAACACAGTGAAGGACTGTCTGGACACTTTGGACAGGATAAAACATTTGCTCAAGTAAGTGCTTTTTATTATTGGCCAAAAATGCAAACTGATATAAAAAAGTTTGTTGAGAAGTGTAGGATTTGTCAACATGCCAAAGGAAGAAGCCAAAACATTGGGTTATATCAGCCATTGCCAATACCCAATAGACCTTGGGATGCTGTCAGCATGGATTTTGTTTTAGGATTGCCGAAGACTTAAAGAGGACATGAATCTATCTATGTTGTTGTAGATAGATTTTCTAAAATGGCACATTTTATTGCTTGTAAGAAAACTAGTGATGCAACTCACATTGCTAATTTGTTTTTCTCTGAAGTTATAAGATTGCATGGATTGCCTGTGAGTATTATTTCAGACAAGGATACAAAGTTCGTAGGACACTTTTGGAGGACTCTATGGACTCTATGGATTGAACCTGGGTCTTACTCAGAAACCTTCTTTCTCACCAACAAATGGTTCCGTTGCCAGGACAGGGAGAGAGGCCAACAAGGTTTCTGTAGTAGTCTAGCACAACGCCGGCATTTTCACCCTACTTCGAAGAGAAGAGAGTCTCACCCGAGGCGTGCCGTGACCTTAGTGAGGTTAGGAACAGATCAAATATCAATCGATCATAACCATTGAGCAAAATAGGAAGAACTAGGAACTTGCAAACAAATTTAGCTATCTTGCATAAGATACTACTCATGAAGCATATTCAAGATACCAAACTAAAATTTAAAAGTGGCCAATACATTCACCATAACCAAATGCTTAACACAGAACTCAGGACATCAAAAACAGGTAGAAGTATATTTCATTATCAACAACAGACAATTACATTACTCTCAGAGTTGATTACAGAAGGGCAGATTACAACAGCACAGAATAGAACAGAACATAACAGAATAGAACACAACTCTACTGCAGTTGCCTCCCTTAGCCCTCTACTGGACTAACCTTCTGTCTTCGCTGGCTAATTGCCTATTTGTTCCTTCGCCAACGCGACTGTCAGTTTTCCTTCCTTTCCTGCTTTGCTGTTTGCCGCATCTCCCTGATCACTGAAAGTTCCGCTGCCTATCCTTGTTGCTCATTCTTGCCATCTGTGCTGGTTTTCCGCAACTACCGTGCCACTTGTTCTCCGGCTCTTCGCAACCGTGACAACTCCCTGTCTACCATGGTTGCGCTCCGCCACCTGTTCTCCGCGACTCAAAACCGTTTCATTTTCAAAACAAGGGCCCCAACAGGCCCCGACCATATGCTATTGACTCGTCCCGAGTCAATCCTTTTTTGCTGCCTCGATCTCCATTGGTCCGCCTGCCTCTGTGGCTGGCCCTGTCTTCTTCGTTTCTTATTATTATTATTTTTTATTATTGATATATGAAGGTATAAAACATGGTTGTGTAGCACTGTCCTTAAGAATAACTTATAACTTAAAGTGTTATCATAAAATATGCATATTACGTTTATGTCTCCCACTTATGGGAAGATTAATATATATTTTTTTTGTTTGTGTTAATTTAAGTTGTTAACTTATTAATTTAACAACTTTTAAATAACCCTAGTAGCACTAGATTTCCCTCTTTTTAAATATTTTAAAACTATATAATTTGTAATTTATTATATAGTTTTAATAAAATAATATTCTAAAACCTTTTGAGCTCAAAAGAGGTTTGTAAACTGGGTACAAACCTCAGTTTCAGTTCAGCCTATCATCCTCAGACGGATGGACAAACTGAAGTGGTCAAAAGGAGCTTGGGAAATATATTAAGGAGTTTGGTTTACAAAAATCCAAAGCAATGGGACTTAGCACTTGCTCAAGCTGAATTTGCCTATAATGATACTCCTAATCGGAGTACTGGAATGAGTCAATTTCAGATTGTTTTTGGAATGCATCCAAGAGGGGTGTATGAACTTAGAGATTTGAGCAAACAAGAGACAAGGAGTGCAAAAACTGAAGAATTGGCAGAACAAATACAAAAGTTGCAGGAAGATGTCAAGCAGAGCTTATAGAAAAACACCCAAAAGTATAAACAAAGAGCTGATATGAAGAGACTGAAAGGGAGTTTCAAGTAGATGATTTAGTCATGGTTTATCTAAGGAAAGGTTTCCAGTTGGGACTTATAACCAACTGAAAAATGAAAAAGATAGGGCCATGTAGAATTTTGAGGAAGTTTTCTTCAAATGCATAAGAAATTGAGTTACCAACAGGAATTAGGATATCACCCATCTTCAATATTGCAGAATTGTACCCATACAAAGGAACAGAGGAAGAACTACAAGAAGAATCTACAGAAGAGGAGGACCAAACTATGAATTAGAAGGAATAGATGCCAAAGACAACAAAGAAAGAAGTGGAAGCCATTTTGGAGAAAAGAGCAGCAAAGAAGACTAGATGAAAAACTTATTATTAGTATCTAGTCAAATGGAAAGGACACCCAGTGGAAGATGCCAGTTGGATGACAACAACAGTGTTACAAAAGTTTAAGGTAGATCCTGAAACATTGATGTATCAATCTTTTCTTCCCCGTGAGTCTGATGCAGGAGCATCTGGATTTAGCCAGCAATGTGATTGTGTGTTCACATGTTGTGGCTAACAAGAGGTGGATAAACATTGGTTATTGATATTTTACATAGTTTTAAATGAGAGGAGTTAGTTTGTTTTGATTTGCTAAATTAATTAGGAATAAAATAGCAAATTGGTTTCTCCCTGCGAGGAGATTAAGCCAAGTAGGTTAGAGCATTTAGATAGGATGGAAATTGTTTGTTAGAGTGGTTCAGTAGAAAGCTAATAAAAGACAAAGCGAACTGCTTCAAGTAGGTATATATATGTGTGTGTGTGTGTGTGTGTGTGTAGAGTAGAGTGGAATAGGTGTGGATAGGTGCGAGAGGCGAGTGAGAGAGAAGTGAGCAGAGAGCAGAAATAAATGTAAAAACCAGCCAACCAAGGGCTTGGCTCTGTGTGTTTCATTTCTAATTTAATTCCAAGTGTTTTGTATTTTAATCGGGCTCTTTGTTTTAAACTGTCTATTTTATTTCTCTGTTGAATTGGATATCACATTGATTGCACAGTGGAGGACAATCAGATTCGCAAGCAACGGCAAGGACTGTTAGATCAGCACAGATCAACGGTGGGAAATCACATCGCAACTGAAGACTTCACACATCGCAAGATTTAGTGTTTATGGATAAGATTTCGCAAGCTAAGTTATTTAACTGGCAATGCGAAGTAGATCGGCAAAGAGACAAGTATGGACCGTCGGATCCAAAAAAGACCAACGACGAAGATTGAATCGCACCGAGAGTGATTTCGCAAATTGCAACTTTTAGAGTTTGGTGTTAAGGCATCGCATGGTAAGTTATTTTGTATGTGATGTGCAGTGGAGAAGGGCACGTGTCGACACTGCGCATAATCGCAGATCGCATGGAATAAGGTTTAACCACTAAGTTAAATGTTAAAGTATGCAAAGTGCGAAGTCGCGAAATCGCAAGTATGTTAATTTGTTAAAAGTGCGAAGTTGCGGGGAAGGTAAATCATAAAGGTTGCGAAGTGCGATCGCTTGTGATTGGTTCAAGGTATTGTGGGACCCTCCTGAAGAAGTTCCGCGTTTATGTAATTGTTTCGAGTTTATGTGCAACTTGTTTCAAAGTAACAATTTGTTGATTCTGTGCGTATTTTGATTATTGTCGCAGCTTGTCTACATCAGCTGACACTGCTATACTGCTGTCAACTTTGCATCTGCACTGCAACTCACTCTCATTTGCTGCTGCTGCAACTGCAACAACTGCAACTGCGAAGCATCCAAAATACTAATTCAACTGTGTCACTGCATCTGTCTCCTGAGTCCTAATTGCTACTAGCACCTGCACTGTATATTGAAAAATCTGCGTTGTTACTGTCTCTGAACTGTGCCACTCTGCACTACTGTCAACACTGCACTGCGCTCCTTAGCACCTAACTGCCACTATTTTGCAACTGTCTCTTGAATCATACTGCATCACTAACACTAATCCAACTTGCTAGTGTATATTGTGGGCCCCCGTAGCCAGGTAATGTTTCGTGAGGTGGACACCTCAATGGGCCTTGCCCATGTCTGCAACTCTATGTTGCTATAACTCCATATCGCCCCACCTCTCTCCTGGAGGTATGGCTGTAAACATCACAAACTCTTCCTCCAACTTGGAGGACAACTTGCATATCTCAGCAAACGCTGCCATCTGGTCCTACTTCTCCTGCTTGTCCTTTTTCCTGAGAGGACATTGCATACTGTAGTGGCCAAGCTCACCACATCTGAAGCACTTGACCTTGCATAGGTCCTTCTAATTCTTCTCCCCCTACCCCTGACTGGGACCCTTAGAAGTTAGGGCGACATTCTCCTCTTCCTTCTCACTCTTCACACCCTTGCAATTGCCTCCATTGTTGGTTCTCTTTACTAGAGCTCACCTCAACTCCTCCTGTTGTAGATCGGCCCACGTCCTGTCCCAACCAGGCAAAGTGTCTCTTCCCAAAATACTTTGGACAAATACCTACCAATCCTTGGAGACACTGTTCAATGCCAATCATACAAGCTTTGTGGTTTGGGGCGCCTCCCCAATGACTATTAGCTGATCTCGGACCTCCTGAATCCTAGTGAGGAAGGGCTCTATGCCTTCACCGTTCTGCATCCTTATGTTTCTCACGGAGAAGCATCTTCTGTTGCTCGGAGGAACTCTAATATAACGTGGAGAGAACATCCCACATCTCCTTGGTTGTACCTTTGCCAGCTACATGCGAGACTATATGGTCTCGAACTCCATCCAAGATCATCCGTTTCACCATCACCATTTATTTTTTGTACTCCTTTAGCTGATTTGCATCCTGGGCTACTGCTCCCACATTCTCTGCATAGGCCTTCAGACCATGCTCATCAAGGAGAAAGGACATTTTGGCCTTCCAAATGACATAGTTGGAGGCACCGTCCAATCTATTTTAACTTTTGATCTTTGAGCCCAGCTGTGGCCATCTTGAATCTAGTCAAAAACTCCCACTTTCCTTCTAATTGGCTGTTGGATCTACTACTTGCACTCCCCTTTAGAGTGAGAAGATCTGCTCACAACTATGGCGAATCTGCAACCAGAAATATTGGATCTTTAAAACTCGAGATCCCTTGAGAGAAATTTTCCCTCTATGCCTGTTCTTTTTCTCTTCCACCTGACACTGATTTTGCACTAGCAAACTGCGACAAAACCCTTAGGCCCAGACAAGAAATCTACTCAGCAAAAATCTAAGTTGTTGTTGCTCCCTTTGCATGCTGGAATCACTAAACTGGAAAGCCAAATTTTTTTGCCAACCTGCATTGAAAAATCGAACTTCCCCAATCAATTCGATCTTCTTGGCTTTAGGCTCTGCACAACCTCAGAAAATTTGTCCTGCTGCTCCCTCTGAACATCGAATTTTTGCCTCTGCTTCTGAGCTTCCCCGTCTGAACTATGAAAATTCTACTGCAGTATCATGGTTTACTTCTCCTACTTGATTTAAATTATACAAGTTATTTTCAGAAATTAGATTCAGAAAACACCGAAGTAAACACAACTAACAGTCTACACATGTAGATCATTTACTGAATACTACGCTCATTCAACAAAGTGACACATGGATATTTGGACATAAGTCCCCGAAAAAACCCAAAGCGGGAAAACCGATGCAGTAGATATGAGGGTTTATTTTATTAAGTAGATTCTGAGTAGAGTAAATCTGTGTTCCAGATCTAGAAAACCGATAGAGAATAAAAGAAATTTGCAGCTAACCTGTTGTTCTAAGACCAAATATCTGATTGATCCACACCCTCAAACGAGATTTACAAGACTCAGCCCGAATTAGGCCCTAGAAACCCTAGTGCTGCCCCTGAAACCCAAGCTTCAGCTCTGCTAGGCTTTGAGTGCCACTGCGCTGTCCTTGTTTGCTGCTCTTATGCCTCTTATTGACTCTTGGCTCCGGGATTAGATCATCCCCTCAGCCAATACTACTCCTCGCTGCAGAAAAACTCTTTCGAAAATTCTTAGCAAACCCTGCCCTAGAATTCCAGATTTGTTTTCTCAGCTCTGCGTCTGTGTGTGTGTCTCCAACTGACCCTCAAGCCTTTCTCTTATATTTTTTCGTTCATCTCATCAACAACCGAGATTAAAAGACTGCTTGATCCATGTCTTTTAGAACATTTCAGCACACGTGTTAATTAATTCACTTTAATTATTTAATTTTCCAAAGTTTAGACTTAGGAAATCCATTAAAATAATTAATTATTTGAATAACTTTAACACCAACTGAAATTTCTCAAAACACTTTCTGGGTTTTGGAGTTCAAGTGTGTCCTAGCCCCTCCACAAAATTTTAGGGCTAGAGCACACCCAATGCTACACCAACTATACAAAATCTCAACACTCCCTCTTAGCACAGAGTGTGCTCTAGCAATGCATTCACACCATGCACTACAATATCTTGAAGTTGGATTCTGTGTTGCTGATGCTTGGCCTGCTATCCTCCATCCACTGCACTGCTGCTTTTTGTACTGCTACCCATGCCACTGCCACATTTGTATTGCAGCTCCCTCTCAAATTGCTGCATCATGTTGCCCATAGCACTGCCACTTCTAACTGCTACACTGCAAGTCAGTTGCCGAGAAGTAAGCAACTGAAGGACTCCTACCCAACTGTTTGTCAGATAAGTCAGGTTGCCTTCCATCACTGAAGCTCCTTGGATGCTGATTTACGCTGTCCTCCTGGAGGCACTATTATGCTGCAACACTGCACTGTGTGAGCAGAAACTCTCTGCACTGCTGAAGTCCCATAGGCCCTCTGCGCTGCTGCCTCCATGTTGCTGCTGCCTCTGGATTACGCTGCTCCCTCTTCAGCTCTTCAACTCCCTCTTCCGCTTCAATGTGACCTTCTGTAACCATCTCCCGACTCATCGCGCTATCGTCTTAAGGCTCCCGTAGCTCGTATGTGATCCAAGAGTAGGGCTGACTCAAGGATCCCGCCACCATTCTATAGCTCCTCTATAGATCCATGTCACCCCACCTCTTCTCTCGAGGCATATGAGCACTCATGGTTGCATCATCATCAGAACCATCATCCTTTGCTGTTGTAGCCTTGGATTCAGAAGATCCTTTGTCCTTCTTCTTAGGGCAAGTGCTGGCGAAGTGTCCAAGTTCACCACAGTTAAAGCACCGAACATTGGATAGGTTCCTGTTCTTCTTCCTTTGCTGCTTTCGTTCCTTTGATGCAAGGGCTGCATCATCTTCCTCTTCTTTCTTCATTCCGACATTCCCACCACTGATATTCTGCTTCTTGGTGATCTTCCTGATCTCCTCTTGGCGGAGGATAGCCCACATGTCTACCCAGGATGGTAACGTTGCTCTGTCCAATATACTTTGGACAAATGTTTCCCATTCCTCAGAGACTGCATTCAGGGCAGTCCTCACTAAGAGCTGTTCGTCTGGAGTTGCACCCATGCCAACCAGTTGGTCTCGGATGGTGTGAAGTCGGAAAAGGAAAGCATCTATTTCCTCACCCTTTTGCATCTGGAAAAGCCTCATCTGATTCTCTAAGAGCATCTTCCGTTGGAAGAAGCTTCCTTGATACATCGCTTCTAGACCGACCCACATGTCATTAGCTGTGTTCTTTTCAGCAATATGTGGTACAACGTGATCCTTCACTCCATCCATGATCAAACACAGTCCACGCTTGATTCTACTTGAATTTCTTTAGAGGATTAGGATCTATAGGCACAGCTCCAGCTAGAACACTCATTACATGGTCCTTGATTCCGTACTCATCTAGGACTGATAGGATCTGTGCCCTCCAGATGACAAAGTTGGACACACCATCCAACCTATCTTGGTCTCTCAGTCCATGAGAAGCCATCTAGCTCAAATATGACAGAAACAATACTCTTCTCCCTCTTTCTGTGGCTACAAAAATTTTGGATCTGGGTTTCTTGGTGACTAGAAACCCTCTAGTGACTGCTTCTTTTGAAAACTGATTTTCCTCCTGGGAATCTTCCACCCAAACAAAATCGGACATAACTCTCCGATCACCCTCTTGATCGAATCTTGCGAAAATTCTATAATGGAGAATTCTACTGCAACTACTTATTAAATTTCTTCTATTGCATTGTCAAACACAATTATTTAACATTTCTCGTGTTAAATAAAAAAATAAAAATATGCTACAGACTTCACAATTAGCAAATCACAAATAAAAATAGCATAAGTAATCACACATAGACATCGTTATTTTTGGACAATTGTCCCCGGAAAAACCCAATGTGGGAAAACTAGTGCAACAGATCTGAGGGTTTCTTTATTATGCAGAAATTCTGAGTACAAATATGTGATTGTAAATGTCAATCAATCACCTGAAGAATTCTGATGAGAAAAGACTGAGTGAGACAATTCTTACATCACCATTTGAGTTCCGGCACTGACCTGCACCCACACTGACTGGCTCTACGTGATTTCTGCGCAGTGACTACGTCACTCACGCTGTCACTGCGTCACTACTTTTGCTGCTTGTCGTGGTTGCCTCTGTGCTTGCTACTGTACAAGACTAGAGTGCTCCTTCCTTCCCGAAATGTCCTCCTAACACTGGATGAACCCTCAGCTGCCCCTCCAAAAAAAAACGAAACTCCCTCTGCTTCTCTGCGCTGGCCCAACGTAACTGCTGCTAGGGTAACTTTGTGCTGATCCTTTGGCTCCTCTCTCTCTCCTCTTCATGCACTCTGTATGCTTCAGAAATTCTCCCTCCTGGAGATTTCACCTTCCCCTCTCTGCAAATGAGAACCACTTCGATTCTTCCTCTCACTGAAGAAATCAAACTCTTGATTCTTTCTCCGTCTGATGTGTCTTTCCATAGGCCCCTCACCCTCCTTATATTCTTTTGTTGAACCTTCAACGGCCAAGATTAAAACATAATCAAGGGCTAAGATTAATTTGGAGGTGATCCATGGCTTTTTCTAGAAGATTCACACTTAGTTTAATTAATACCATTTAATTAATCAGTTTCCCTAAGTTTACACTTAGGAAAACATTAAAAAAACGATTAATTATTTTAATTAAACCATCTCTAAGTGGAATCTTCCAAAATCTTTTCTGGGTATTATGGAATACATGTGTCTTAGCCCACATATACAAAATTACATGGCTAGAGCACATCCGATGCTACCATAAATCAACACTCCCTCTTAGCGAGGAAAGTGCTCTAGCAAAACAACTCAATGTGCTGTTGTTTTGATTTCTGTAATATTTGCTGCTGTGTTGTTGATGCTGCTCATCAACACTGCACAAGAAACGCTGCATCTATACTGCTGCTGACTCTGCTTACTGCTGCCAACTTCCACTGTACTGCATCTCCCTCCTTCAATTGCGCTAAGGATCCATTTCTTACTGAAATGGATTTTCAGTCATACCTAGCTGTTCCCTGAACTGAGTGAATTTAATTCTCCCCGGAGCCTTAGTGAGTATCTCTGCTGTCTGTTCGCCTGTGGGCATAGTTATTAAAACCGGCCGGTTTGAACCGGTAACCGATCAAACCGACCGGTCAGATCAGCTTTGGGTCACAACCGCCCTTGCAACCTGGTTTTGAGGTGTGTCTCACTTGAATTGGCCGGTTAACTACACCTAACCGGCTGGTTAATGCATAAACCGGCCAGTTCCATACCTAACCGGCCGGTTAGGTGTCCCTTCCTTGCGCGGACCCACCGGCGGCTAGCAACACAGCCTTAGGGCATATGTGTA